>PVHX01011638.1:0-10568 GCA_004024805.1 Geosciurus inauris
TTTTCTGTATAGGAATTGAAGCCCGGGTTTCGTGTATACTAAGTTAGTGCTCCACCACTGAGCTACATGCCCAGCTCTTTTTTCTTTCCTTTTTTATTTTGAGACAGTGCCTCACAAAGTTGTCAAGGCTGACCTTGAACTTGATTCTTCTGTCTCATTTCCCCAGTAGCTGGGATTATAGGCATGCATCACCATGTGCAGTTTAGATGTGATATTTTAACTTCACCATAACAACAACATCGAAGACAGTATACCTCTGGGCAAGGTCATGCAAAAGTAAAAATAAGTGTTTAAGTTAAAATAGTGTAGTTCATGAAGTGGTCTATTAGTCTAATGACCAAATTATGATAACAGCTACTTTTTATTTTAGACTTTGTTTCATCAGAAAGCATGTTTTGAATGCACCTATACTGGTTGTATCTTAAATAAATATTCAAGTACCCTTAACAACAATTAAGATGCTTCTGGGAAAATAAGTGAAGAAGGCTCTGAGGACTGGAGGTGGGTGGTTGCTGGAGAAGAGAGAATGTGAACCCAATGAACCAGAATATGGGGCTCAGACCCAGAAAGCAGATGGAAGAGAAAACGTGGTTAGGTGCTAGTGAAATCATTTTCAAAGGAAGGTTTTACAGGATGCCTTTCAAAACAAGGTCAATTAACACCCTGAAAGCCTCTGTAAATCAGACACCCTGCTTGACTCTTGTAAGCCCTGTTGCTACCGATACAGAACTGAAGCCCTCTGGGATGCCAGGGGCTCCAGGTGGGGCTTCCCAGTGACTGGACCAGTCTTGTTGTCTTAGGATTACCCGTGGTGTCTTCCTAGAGAAGACATCCATCTCATCTACCCAGGAATTCAGAGGCAATCAGTCCCAGGAGCTCATGAGGACCCACACAAACTGAACCGATGCTACCAGAGGCTGCATGTTCACTTCTCAGGAGAACGTGTTGGTGTTTTATGGAGATGGCATTAAATCACGTCCACCAACTGCTCCTTGTGGTCACTAGCAGTGACCTTCCCAAATAAACTGACACCCCAAATAAAATTTCCTGGCATCTGGTGTTCATACCTCCGCCAGCTATATGCCTTACCCAAGATTCTGAAGACCCTAAGGAAGGCATTCAGGGGCACCTGCAGGTTTTCCTTCCTGTCTTGTTCTACGAGGCTATCTCCTGCCCCTTTCTCAGCTTTCAGACCATGCCAATCCTACTGAACAACCCCTGCCCAGACAGAGCTGGCCCATCCCCAATCTGGGCACAATAGCTGCAGAATCTGAGGGTTGAAATGAATCTTAATGATGATCAGGTTTGAGTAGAAGAGGAGACTAAAGGCCAGAGAGGTGAAGTGTGTTGCCCTGGGCCACATGGCTTTGCCAGGTCTCCTGACTGCCATGCTGAGCACTAACCCACATTCTGCTTTCCCTGCCCTGGGCTTCCATCACTCCAGAAATGGAGTCTGATCTTTCTCAGGGAAGATTCATAAAGAAATATCTTTTTCCTCCTCCCTAATCCAGTGAAGTTTTCATCAAACAACTCCAAAAAATCCATGGAAATTTCTACTCCTGAGCACCCTAGCTTCCTGGCCTCAATGCCTTTTGGCCAGCAAGCCCATCCCATCCTAAGATGAGCTGCTACGAGGAGCATTCTTCTGGCTGCATTGCTGAGTTCCTGCACAGCTCAACAGTCTGTCACTTAAAAACCCTGTCTGATTCAAAGAAACTTAACAATGCTTAATAAGAGAACAACTGCCCACTTCTTAGAACAAATCATAATATTTAAAATTCATTCTATGAAAAAAAAAAAAGAACATGAAAATGTCAAATAAAACCAATTATCCACCCTCTCCCTTCAGTTATTCAGAAACAAATTTAAGAAAACCTGGGCAAGATGTGGCTGCCTCCTGCCTCTGTCTTCAGTGGGTGATCCCCACCATAAAATCAGTTTACCCCAACTGAGAGCCACAGCTACCGGCTCAGTTACCCAGTAACAAAGGCAGGGTCAGAATGTGTGGTCTGCAAACACCAAGCCCATGCGTCCCAACCGGGGCCCCACCCACAACAGAAAATATTGTCGCTTCAGCTCGACCAGTAAGCAATCTAAACCAGGGAAAGGGGCTGAAATGGCAGCAAAATAGTGTCACTGAATTTATATATGCTTCCGCCAAACCACAGCTTTGCTTCTCAAGTGTGTTAGCAGATTCTACCATGGTAGTATTCTTGGTTTCCACCCCCCACCCCCAAAGGTGGTTGGAACTCACATCTATTTAAAAGAACTTAGGGGAGACTCTGTCTGGAGGCCGGGGGAAGACCGAGTAGGTTTTCAATGATCTGTATAAGCCTCCCTGACTGTGCTTGACACCGTAACATGAAACAGAGTTCTTAACCTGGGCTCTCGGAAAAGCCAGAGTCTAACGAACACAATCCAGGGCTCAAGTTCCCAAATACAGGGAGGAGTGGAGCGAGATAAGAAGGAAATAAAACTTCACAAGATTCCAGAAAGCTAAATTCCACTTCATTGGAAGTGAACTTTGGCCCAAAGCACTCTTATTCTGACCTGAGACTTAATATGAGTTCCTTCCAGTTTCCAACCAGCTAACCGAGTGCCATGGAGAACACATTTGAACCCCTCAATTTTCATTTAGTCTCAGGCCCTTAAGGAGTCAAAAAGACATGGGAAGAGGATCAGGGGAAAGTTGCCGATGAATGGGAGTACTCTCCGATGCCTACAAACATGGAATCAGAAGCATGAGTGGAAAACTTGTCAGAGATGGGAACAGCCCAAAGTACTTCCACTTGTAAATCATAGTACAGTAATGTATTAAAAAATGAAAATAAATGAATAATAAAACAAAAACAGTTTGTGTGACTAGGTAAATCTTACTACAAAGGAATAAATAAAATAGATGAGAGCTTTCAAACAAATGAGACCCGGATCAAACACACTGATTGGCCTTCACTCCCTTATGAGTGTCCTCACGAAGTACCATCTCGAGGTAACCTAACAGAACTCCGAGCACAGCTGTTTTCTCAAGCTTGCTTTCTTTTAAAGTGACTCTGTAAAATATTTTGGAAACAAGAAGGATCATGTCCAGGATATTTATTATTTTTTAAGTGTGGTTAGACTTCAAAATGACTCTCATTTCATGTTCCACCACGGTTTTTAAACACCATTAGCCTTTGGCATGGAAACTACATGGTTCTACCAGACTCCATATTCTAAGAAGATGGCATTGATAAGTTATAGGACAGCCCCAGAATTTCAGGTCACAAAAAGAGGACAAGAAGAGCCTTTTCAAGGTCCAAATGCAGCTGTTACAGTCATAGTTTAAATCTCCTGTTCTGATAACATCTCTTAACCATGAAATTCTTCCTAATAACATGTCTTCATCTCTCCTGTTAAAAGTTGACTTTCCCTTTGACCTCAGTGGAGGTAGCACACAGCCATCCATGAGCCCCAACTTCCCTTTTAAGCATCGAAAGTCACTATCTGACACATTTTCACACCCGTGCCTACAAACCAAAGCCTGCACTAGACCTTCCGCCAGAGAGCTCTCAGATCTGAACCCTCACTAGCTTCCCCCTGCCACTGAGTCACGCAGACACCAGCAGAGACACCTGTGAACCCAGACTCACTGGACATTGCACTTGGCCTTAGAGTACAGTAGTACTTGGAGTCCACGGAGTGGACAAAGAAGGTTGTTGAAAAGTGTGACTTTGCCGCCTGAGTACTGCTATTGACCCACAAGATGAATTCCCTACTGTTCCGAATTCTGTCCCACCGGAGCCAACACTTCTTCATGGTGTTCAAACGAAATCAAAAGAGTCCCTGTTCCAAAGGCGTTTGCCACTGCTGAGTCACGTCTGCCTGTCTGGTCATAGGATCCCATTATGGGATGAACAAAGGGTTAGTTTGTCCCCTTGTGATATGGTGAAGCCCTCTGTTTAAATTGATTTTTTTTTTCCTGGATGAAGTCAGTTTTAAATGCTCAGCTTTGCTCAGGACCCGACCTACCTTGGCTGCCTGACCAATTTTTCCAGTGTGGATGTGAATTTCCTTGCCATTTTCCAACACTGGGAGATACTAAAGATGAATTGGCCTTCCCTTATAGCTCATGAGTCAGAAAAATTACCAGCAGAAGACATCTCTGGAAAGTGAGACTGTGTGCTCTGAGCCCCAATAGCTCCCTCACCAACCAGGTCTCCACTGAGCTGTATCAGAGCCACCTATCTTTTTGTGCCTGTTTGTTTCAGGACAATCTGATCCAGGGGCATGGCTTTGCCACACTGATAGAGAGAAGCCAGGGGGCTTTTAAATTCATGGTGACTGGAAGTCCAGACAATGCAGGAAATTCACAGATAACATCCAAAGTCGCCCAGCTTCCTCTGAAAATAAAATCCTACCAACACCCAGTGAGGTATGCCCTGGAAAGCAAGCTTCTCGTCCTGCCAGCTGCCGGCAGTGTCTGCTTTATTTTCATCTGTCTGATTCCAGGCAGGCTTCTCTTTCCACGCAGGTGTTTGAATTCCAGATTCAAAAGAAGGCTTAAAAATTAAGACTTACCTCATTTACCTAAAGATTCTGGATGGGAAATCCAATAGCTCTGACTAATGGAGGAGAGGCAGCAGGCAGCTATCACTCCAGCTCCTACGGAGATGGGCCACCACAGGTGTTATCATGCCGGAGCCCTCATCAGAGTGAAGATAAATGCATATGACAATAATTTAAAATCATTTTGTAGGATGTTAAGCAATAAGCCACCAACCGGGAATTCCCTAAGTCACTTCCCCCTCTTATGATTGGCTGCCCAGCCCTTTAAAAAAAATAAAATAAAGGATTACAAACATTGGCTCATTTGCATTTGGCCAACTCACAGGTTAGTGTTCAAACAAAACAGGTCTAACCAGGTTATGCCTGTGTCTCAAGTACAGAGACAACCTGTTAATGGATGAGGAATTGATTTGGTGGTGACTGTTCTTTTCAGCTCAGAAGCAGTTTCAGGTGAAAAGTACCATGCTCCCCAAAGACACCATCAGGAAGGGAGAACATAAGGGCAAAGTGAGCAGAAGTCTGAATCTAGCAGAAATGATGGCAAAGGGGTATGGGGGCCCCCTTGAGCATCTGTCTCATTTTCTAATCTATATGTAGTCTACTGTGCTTTGGAATCAAGATCTTTACCTTGGCTGTACAGGTACCAGGTTCTAAAGGAGCTCCCAGCCAGTTCTCTGTCCAGGCATCATGACTCCTCATTGACAGTAACTCTTGGTAATTCCACTGGACTTTGAAAAGCCAATTTCCCCAACCCTAGGTAAGAGCCTTAGAAGAAGTCTTGAAAGGAAGGATCCTGAGGAGAATCCTCTGTGAGGATTCAGGTCCAGCAGTCAACTCTCAACAATGCAAGGGTTGATTTGCTGGATGATCTGGCTCCTCACTGCCTCTGGACACTCATATAATCCTTTCTGTTTATTAATATTCCCTATAGGTACTCCAGAGGCAAAGGTCAAGATACCAAAATTGGAAATAAATCAATGCAGCATGGCAAGAAGAAGGTAAAATGTTAGGGAGGACTGTGGATTTCAACTACCCATGCAACCCATGCCCTCAGGACAAGGACATATCAGGGGTTGCCTGCTTCTGCTTCCCTGGCTCACAAATGTTCCTCCCAGTACAGGTGAGTGACTCCCCTGGCAAGGAAAAATGCCATCCCCTAACCATTAACTTTCTCTCTTGGGTCTTCCTGGACACTGCCTGGCTTGGCATGAGCCAAACGTTCCCGCAGGTTTCTTGAGCTGCTTGCTGGGAACTCCCCTTTGGGAGAGAAGGGAGGCAAATTGAGTTTTGGCAAAGAGAAAATGATTTTGTGATCAAAACTGAAAAGTTCCTTATGTAAAAATGAAAGGTCTGCCTATGAACAAAGGCTGACCGTAAATAGAACAAAAATCAAGTGGTTATTGTATAATTAAGGCGGAATGGTGAATGAGCTTGTTTAATTTATTTGTGCATCACGAATGCAGAGGGTTTACAAGTGTAAAAGATGAGGTGTGGGGGCAGCCTTGGAAGGGATTGGAACTCAGGTCTTAAAAGAGGTCTTGAGGGTTTCGGTGGTATGCTTTAAGGGAGCCCTGTAAAGCCCCTCTGCCTCTCTAAGGGACACCTCCTGTTCACCTAGTGCACTTTCCAAGGGCCCTGTTAATGTGCAAATGTATACCCTAAGCCTGATAAAAACAGTAAATGTCATTATCACCTATTATCACATTAGCCTCAATTAGTTTATCAGCTCCAGATCTGAGAGCATAGCCCAGAGCCAAGAGCCTGCTGGAATTTTGCTTGAGAGATGAATCAGGAGCAGCTTGAAGGAGCTCCACCCATTACAGGGTATTTGCAAGTGATAGTAGGGAAGTGGGGGGGAGGGAGGTCATTACTGCCAGCAGGACTCTAGGAAAGCAAACTTGGCCTTCTTTACTTTCACCAGGAGCCAGCCCAGCAGGGGCAGGTAGTGGGTTGGGGGTGTGTGGTCCTGAGGTAGTGAACTTCAAATGGAACTCCTACAAGGATGTGACTCCCTGGCCCAGTCCCAATCACCTCTAATTATAGGCCCTTTAATTTCTAGCTGAAGACATGTGGTTATGGCCCATTCCTTTATCTACTCTCATTCTGATCATTCCAGATGAGAAGACTACTCCATTAAGGCACTCCTTAGAAGACTCATTTTGGGGTTAGGGTGGTGTTAGGGGGCAGAAAGTTGTCATCAAATACTTACAAGCCACTCTATTCATGGATTTTTGTGTATATGAAGTACCTAACTATGTGTCTGATACTTAGTGGGTACTTAGTAAGTATTGATTCTTTTATTTACTTGGGACTTGGTCAAATCTCCAAAAACAAAAACAATACCTTCCCCTTCCTGAAAACAAAAAAGTCAGATTTTTAGTCATTTTATATACATAGAGAAACTCCTTTGGAATATGAGTTCTTTTATCCTCACATCAACTTGAATAAGACAGCACTGGCATCAAATTAGATAGATAGATAGATAGATAGATAGATAGATAGATAGATAGATAGATCGATCGATCCAGAAGTATGATGGGAAGTGGCCATGGATGGGTGTTCTGGTTTTTAGCTGAGAATACTGTAAGCTGGATTTGATGAGGAGGATTGTTAGTGCAGGAGTCTCACAAATATCAAGTCGCTCATGAATATTAAGTTCAAAACTGAGACCATTAAAATATCAAACATGGTAGGCGCTTCATACAGATACATTGTCAATTCTCAGGAAGGAATCAGTCAAGAGTCTCATCATCATTGAAGATTTGCATAATTTATTTTATGCTACCAAAATTCCCTGGAAGAATGATAAAGACATCTTCTAGTCCTCTTTGGAGAAGCTCCGTGGTCTCTGAAGGCAGCACCTCCACTCTCTTTGGGAGATCTCATGCTGACAGCTGTCCCAACAGATTTGCGTGGAACACTCTGAGCATGGCTTCTGTTATCACATCTAAGTCCCACAGGCTGAGCAAAAGCCTCTGCCAATGGCACGTACACTGGAATTGCTGAGACAGGGGACAAGCCCTGTTGATGGAAAGAATGACGGATTATGCACACCACACACACACACACACACACACACACACACACACCCTCAGGCATCTAAATATGTTGCTAATCTTACCTAAGCACTGAAGATGAGTTTCCTGAACTCCCTCTGTATATTTTAATTATTCTCAGGACAACTCCATTCTTGCATAAGGTGACTTGTGCCTGCCCTGTTCCTTTTGCCTCACCTGTATCTTATTATCCTTTCTGCCTTTATCTTGCCTCATAAATAGCTTTCTATGGTTCTCTGATTCAAGCCAACTTTACCGCTGGGATAAGCACTGTGATTCTTGACCAAACTATTTTGAGTTTCTCCATGATATTTCCATCAGTATCATCAAGAAACCTCAATCCTCAGTCTAAGAGAGTGATGAAAGTTGGCCACTTCCAGGCAAACATGTAGTGGCCAGAATTTTCTTTTTGTGTGTAGGTAAGACTTTCTTATAATGATAGCAGTTGGGTTTCCTCCCTTTGTTTTTGGTCTTTTTCAGTTGAGAAACGATAATTGTACACATTTTTGGGATACACCATATTGTTTTGATATCTGTATGTATTACAGAATGGCTAAAACAAACCAATTAATGTATGCATTACCTCACACACTTACCATTTTGTGGGGTAATGGTACTACTCTCAGCAATTTTAAGGTACACAAAGCATTGCTATTAACTGTGGTCACCATGTTGTACCATTTATAGTTGTATATATATACTATTTTTCCATAAGAAATCCTTTTCCACTATTATGAAACCCCAAAAGATAAAACAGATTAAAGAATTGCTGCTGTTGGTCATTGAGGTAGGGCAACTAATGCCCTGGCAGCCTGGCCTCCCTTCCTCAGGCTCACAGGAACCCATTCTTTCTCTGCTGCATAGTCTTTCCTACTGTGTGTCCTTGACGAAAGCCAATAAACCACCAGAGTCCCCTTTACAAATCCAGTCTCTTGAGTTTCTCTTCACGTCTACCAAATCAGCAAGTACCTCTAAGGGTGAGTGACAGCAGAGGAGATCATCTGTTTTACATTTATCGCCATCTACTTTTATTTTGTGGATACCTGCATTGTTCCATGGATGATAAACCAGAAAATTGTGTTCCTAGCATTCAAGAGGATAGGAAAAATATGGAGTCCATTTAATGGAGTCCACCTTGGGTAAAAGTCTCAGTACCTATCTCTTTCAGGACCAAGATAGACCAAAGTCTCAGACCCAAGTAGAAACTATATAAAATTTCCTACCAGGTGAATAAATATTCAGAAGAACCAGTGGTGTCAGAAGGCCAGGGGCCGAGTACCTATCCCCTCAGCCTTAAAACCTCAAGTGACTCTGATTTCTCAGCAGACTGGTGTGGTGGAAAGGATATAGTTTTTTGGAGTCTGGCAAACTAGGACATATTTATTTAAACTTCAGGTCTCAGTTTCCCCACCTGTTTGTGGGAATATTACAGTTCTGACGAGCTGCTTGGGAAGATAAGTGACAAATTATACGAACCATTAGAGAGGTACCTGGCACTTGGTGGACTCTTGGAAAATGCTTGCTATTCCCTTTCAATAAGTATGGAGTTTGAACTCCAAAAGTTTCACTTAGCAAGAGAGAAAGCTACAAATGAATGGCCAGATATTTAACCCTCTACGATCCTAAGGAAAAATGGAGATGAAGCTGGAAAAGCATAGGGAAAAATCAAGGAAGAGAATCATGAATATTTGCATTTATTAGGTTTTAATCACATCCCAGTCACTAGACTAGAATCTAATTTCATTACTTCATTGAATCTTCACGAAACTCCATCAGAAAGGTACCATTACCATTCTTGCTTTGCAGATGAGGAAGCTGAGCCTCATAAACCTGATAAGGTACCTTGGGAAAGTCAAGCTCAGATCCATCAGCTTCTTTCTAAAACAAGATCTCTAAACCACAGCTCCCTCCAGAAAATCAAAGCTTAGCAATGTGTTGAGCTCTGGATTCTAAAAATCTTATATAGACATGAAAAGTCAAGATTGGCTCTAGAAGACAACTGCAAATGTGAGTGTTCCTTAGAAGAGTGAAACTGAAAGGTCGAAATGAAAACATATATGAGATATACAAGTAGGTCTAAGTCTTAAGAGGCCAGATTTCAGCTCCTTCCCTTCAATACCAAATATTTTAAAAGCTAAATGCTCAGAATAAACATTGAGGGGAAACCCATTGGAAAAGCTGTGACTTGTTCTTGTTTGGGAAGTCATGAGGCTCTTTTGAAATAAAGGTCACTCTGCCACTCGACAAGCTTAGTTACACTGGGCAGGCAAAATACCACATAAGAAATCATTAGACATCTGGACCCAGCAATAGAGGAACAGAGCAGAAAACTGCAGTAACGAGGAAAGCATCAAATATGAATGTTGAGGGCAGAGGTGAAGCGTAATTGGGGTTGGGGGTCACTATCAGTTTCTCCATTCCCATTCTTCATAAGCAATTTAGAGTGTTTCAAAGTTAGCAACCAGACTGCTGTTCCTAAATGCCTTCCAGATAGAAATTAGGCATTCTGGACCCACCCCATGCCCTTGGAAAGAAGGCATCTAGAAACCTCCTGAAAGTGATATGGAGAGAGGTGACAAGCACACCCACTGGAACTATGCAAAAACTCATTTGCATAAATAAGTTATCTCTCCAACCCATTAAAAACATATGCACCTGCACATTGGTGGAATGTTATGGAATTATTTCTGAACAATTTCATATTTGGGGAAAATCTAAGTGAAATCTCCCCACTTATATTACAGCATGTCTCTGATTTTTCTCCCCTTTCCCCACTCCCATTCTGAGCAACCACATGTCAGTTCAGGGTTTGGAATTAGTCAATCTCTCTTTCTGGACAAGGACAGTATACCAAATAGTCCTATTCTGTGGCTAAGTTTCTTTTAATGACAATGCCCCAGGAAAGTTTTATGAGAATCCTGATTTAAGGTTGGAGGTTATTGGCTCTGAAATTCTGAGAACCAACAA
>PVHX01011638.1:10668-63236 GCA_004024805.1 Geosciurus inauris
GGGGGGGGGGGGGGGGGCAAAGGACAGAAGTTACCATGACCAGGTAAATGTGAGAGAAAGGCATGCTTCACTTGCTATGGATTTTTCTCTATCAACACCAAAAAAAAGTCAAAGTCTCCACTGGGTTTAGTCCTCAAATTCATCTGTCTATGGTTCTCCAGGAGTTGCCAGAACCACCAGGGCAGAAAATCTCAGAGAGTCCAGTCTGGGATCTCACAATTGTAAGTGGTTTTGTAGGGGAGCAGAGCCCTTGGCAAATACCTGAACTTTGCTAATTCATTTTTTTTTTCCCCAGCTTGGCAGGTCACCTTAACTTGAGAACTGAATGAACAGCTGGAAAAAATATGCTACTTATTAGGGATTGGGCCAGTGCTCTGTGAACTTGAGCCTTGGCTGGGGGTAACATTCTTCGAACAACCAGGTAAGTCGAGCCTAGAAAGCCACAGCACCTTGTCAATAGGGATATAATGCCAAGACCCCCATGAATCACCACACAGCCCACTTGGAGTAGATCCACTCATTCCTCCAAGACCCCTCTCTATTCCTTAGAGCTGTTGGCAGAAAACACTAGGCAGAGGGCAGAGCTGCTGGGGAAAAGGATAAAATGAGAAAGAGAAGGAAAGAGGCAGAGAGAAAGAAGTTGCTACATGCGTTTATCCAGATGGTCACAGAGAAATTTTTAAATGCCCCCCAAAACTCACCTTTGTAAAATGTCTTAACATTTTAACCACAATTGCACCCAAATTTTAGACACTCATATTCTATTCTGTACTTGCTCGTGCTTGTGAACTTTTCAAAAAGTTGGGGCAATGGGGAATGGGAAAAGGGGAAATGTTGGTTGAAGTGTATAAAACTTCAGTAAGACAGGAGAATTACATTGGTAGTGGTAGATTGCACATATTAACTCCAACCAACAATTATGAATTGTGTATTTCAAAATGGCTAAAATGATAGATTTTAAATGTTTCCATCACATGTAAGATTGTGAAGTCATGACTATATTAATGACTTAATCATCCCACGTAGTGTGAGAATATTAAAACACCATACTGTCCCCTACAAGTGTATAGAATTATTATTTCTCAATTAAAAATAAAGTTAAACTAAGACACAGTGAGCTACCACTTCACACCCATTTGGTGGGTTTGTCTATATAAAAATAAAACAATGAAAAACAGAAAATAACAAGTGTTGGCGAGGATGTGAAGTGTGTGGAGAAATTGGAAACCTGTATACTGCTGTTGAGATTGTAAAATAGAAAGTGCTATGGAAAACAGTATAGCAATTCCTCAAAACATAAAAGTGGAATTGCCACATGAAGCAGAAATTCCACTTCTGAGTATATACCCCAAAACTGTGAAATCAGGGACTCAAGTAGATGTTTGTACACCCATAATTATAGCAGATTATTCACAATAGCCAAAAGGTAGAACCAACTCAAGTATTCATAGCTAGGTGAATTTATAAACAAAATGTTGGAGATATTGGGAGAAAGTATTTGCAAACCATTCATCTGGTAAAGGGCTAATATCCAAAATATATAAAGAACTCCATTAATATACCATATAGATCATTCATTCCTTTAAAAAGAGAACTTGTGACACATGCCACAACATGATAAACTTTGCAGATATCTGAAGTGAAATAAGAACAAATGTTGTATAATTCTATTTAAAAGTACCAAGAAGAATCAAGTGCAGAGAGGGAATATGGAGGCAGGGGAGCAAAGGTGGGCAGAAGTGCTGGGCAGTGATATTGGCCCAATTCTATTGTTACATTGTGTGCACGTACAGATATGTAACAACAAATCCCATCATTATGTGCAACTATAATATGAATTTGTGCAATCTTTTTAAAGTTTGCACAACAATGCAAATCTAAAGTCTACTAACTATAGACTTAAAATAATATGTTATATATATTACATTTCTTCTAAAGTGAAAAAATAAAGATTAACAACAACAGGAAAATAAACAAAGCAACTAAAATATTCCCTTATTCAAAAATCTTTGTCAGTTGGGCACGGTGGCACGCACCTCTTATCCCAGCAACTTGGGAGGCTGAGGCAGGAGGATTGCAAGTTCAAGTCCAGCCTCTGCAACTTAGCAAGATCCTGTCTCAAAATAAAAAACCAAAGGGGCTGGGGATGTAGTTCAGTGGTAGAGCATGCCTGGGTTCAATCCCTGGTACTACACACACACACACACACACAGTCTCTGCTAGTTCCCCATTCCCTGGAGCCATGTTTCTCAGAGGGAAGGACACAGGCCTCAGGTAAGAGGCGAGATGATTTTAAGTGCAAATGATGATGTTTATTTTAACAGTTATTTGGTTTTGATATGAAAACAAATTTAGTAAAGTAAAAGAGTGAGTCAACTTAAGGGAAATTATTAGGTAAATATTTGGTGAGTACAGAGACATGGCAAAATGGTGACAAGGAAATGAGAGTGACTGAAATGTGGTGGAAATGGCTCAGAGACCAGCAATTCAAACTGCCCAAGGGAACAATACTCACCCTTCCCCACCACCCGGTCGCCACCTATTTCCAGTCCCACATCCCTTGGTCTCCAACACTCCTCACAGGGAAAAGACGGGCACCCCAACCCTTTTCCAGGGCCATTTCTTCATTCGGCTTTCCCCCAACTGCCTTCACATTTAAATTTCCCAGGGCCTATGTTTGTACTTGGAGCCATTCAATAGCTGACATTTAACGAATGTTTGTGAAACTTCTACCACGGGCCTGGAACTCTGCTTGGCAGGAAATAAGGAAAAGTTCCTGCCATCCTGGAACATAGATTCTAATGAAGTAAGGTGACAAAGCTGTAGGCTATTCTGCCACGTGGGGCAGCTTTTTCTAGCCAGTCTGGCTAATCTGTGCAGACAGAGTCCTCTTCATGGTTATATCCCTGCAAAAGTCCAACAACCCTAGCCAGTAGCAGGGCATTTGACCCAACTTGCTGAATTGAATCACATGGCACAGGTTGAAACCCCAGAACTGGGGCCCTGGTCCCTAGATACAGGAGCATTCTCCCACAGACCTTGTGTATTGATTGTACTTTAGAAATTGTTTTCTCTGTAGCATCTCATTAAATCCCTGAGACACGTAAGGCAGACAAAATGGGTGGAATGATGACCTCATCGGTTTGGTGAATTTCCAGAGGTCACGCTGTTGGTACATGGAAGGAAGGGGCCAGAGGTCAAGTTCATGGTCCCCAGTGGCTCTTAGATTCAGGAAAGCTCTCTTCAAATTTCAGGGTGAGACACCTCCAGGCACAGACAACTCTAATTTCCTTATTAATCAAACCCACAAGAAGGTATTGAGCACCTAGGGCCTTGTAGAAAAGAGGGCACCCAGGAGCACTGTTAGAAGTGGGAGAAGCACCAGATGTCTTTGCAATAATGGTGCAGAGCCATCTCACCCTGCCATTCCCTCTCTGTACCTCCTCTTCTCCTTTTCACCTCCATCCCTTTTCCAGAACCACTGCCAAGTCTCAGCAGGAAGGTGGCACAAGCCAACTCATACAAGACTTTTCCCATTTTAGCACTGAATACCCCACATCCGAGGAAATGCTAAGTTTTCATGCAAACCCGAAAAAAATATCACACAGACATGCTCCAACAGCTCTGTGTCCTTGGGCAGTCACCTACATCTCTGAGCCCCTATTACCTTATCTATAAATGGAGAAAATACACCCCCCTACACACAGGAATGCTGCTAGGAATAAAGGAATGATGTATGTTTGGGGGATCACCAGTGTGCCATGAATGGCTGCAATGATTAGCACCTTTGGAGATGGGTGAGAGCAGTGTCAAAAGGAAATATTGTAGCTGCATCAAAGAACCTATGAGCAGGTTAATGCTGGCCAGGCAGGCACCTCTGTTTTTAGAGACTGTCATGCCAAGCTGCTTGAAACCCCAAAGCTGGGGACTTGGTGCCTACACTCAGTAGCATCATCCACAAAAGGTCACCAGGGTCTCTGAATGGCAGAATCCAAGAGACTTTCTTGCAAAATACTTGTAAACCAAATCCTTAATCTATCCCACTCTGTCTTATTATTTCTAGTAAGGGCTCACTATGTGCCAGATCCTCTTATTTATATGCAATTTTTCATTTAATCCTCACAAAGGCCGCATAATGGAGCACCACAATCCCCTCTTTTAAGGATGAAGAAACTGGGGCTGGGAAATTAAGTAACTTGCCCAAGGTCACACTGCTGGGAAGGACAGATGAAAACCAGTTCTTTCTGACCTCAAAGCCTCTGCCCCTAGCCACCACCTAACAGTGCATAAGCAACAGCCTCTCCCCAGGCCTCAGCAGGGGCTGACAGTTTTTCTTCCCTCCTAGTAAAGGGAAATTGGCATTTTACTACATAGTGAGCAATTTGATTAGTCTTGGAAGGAAGGGGAATTAGCAGGCAAGCCCTTGCTTGCTGGGAGATGGCTTAACCTGCAACTCCAATGGGTTTTCCAGAACCCTGAGTAAATATTTACATGCTCCTTTATCTTGCTCTCCAGTTTCAGACTGAGGAGAAAAATATAGAACCTATCTGGATCAACCTATCATTGTAGTTTGGACAGATGGTTTCTCAGCCCACAAAAAAACCCACATACAAACTCATTCCTGTATGGTAAAGGAAAGGGTTCTTGACTTGGAAACACACTGGGGTTCTCATCCCAAATCTACTACTTACCATCTGCGTCACTCTGGGCAACTTGAGGCTCAGTTCTCTCATCTGTAAAATGGGTATAAGTTGGTCCCCTCATCATCACCACCATCACCATCACCTTGCTCTCAGTGCTTACGGTTTGCTGAGCACTACACCTGCCTTTTGTATCAAGTCCTCTCAAAAGTCCTTTGATGCAGTTACTATTTTTATCCCACTTGAGAAAATCCAAGTTCAGAGAAGTTCAAGGTCATCCATCTAATCAAGTGGCAGAGCAAAGTCTGAGCCAAGATCCTTGCTCTTTATCTATGTACACTGTCATGGAACCTGCACTGTGAGCCTTTCAGACAGCATGAGTGAGTGTGTGAGCCCAGCTCACTGGTCTCCTGCAGCAGCATCCTCTGCTACCCAATTCTTAGCCATTACTCTTTACAAAGAAGAGAGAGGGTCCCTCCTTGGGATCACTCTCTCCATGGCAGCACCTCCTCCTTCCCAATGGAACTACATTGCCCACCAACATGATGGCAACTGACTCATCAGTTTGGATAAGCACATGGGAGCTTGAGAGTGACTCAGGAACCCAGAGGGACCGAGAAAGGAGCATCTAACTGCAGAACAAAGCCAGGCCTCCACTTGTGGTGAAGATAATTACAGGCTGGAGCAGCAACACTAAGGCGAAGAGCAGTCTAGTTTATAAGGTAATAAATCAGAACCTCAAAGACTCTGAGGAGGTCTGGAGTCTCCACCAAGGCACAGGGGACCCAACTAGGATCTTATAAACAAAAAACCTCCCCCGTTGCTACTACCACACTGCATGAGCTCTTTGCCTTTCCTTCCGTGACCAAGTCTCCCAACACTGGCCCCCACTAGCCCAATATTTTCAAAAAGGTGGGAAAAGGCTATAAGATTGGGAGTGTGAGGGACTTGTCAAACATATCCAGGCCCACAATGTCAGTTACACAGTGGAAGTCCTGGTTCTGCGTGTCATCCTGCAACAGGGTAAAAATAGCTCATTCTCCAGCAAAGTATAAAATGAAAACCTACTGCTGCTCCCATATCCAGTGATCCACGGCACCTTGCTCTGCCTCCAAATTGAATCTGACATGCTGAACTAGAAGCTATATGCAGCCTTTTGGTTTAGGGTCAGATGGGCCTATGTTTGTGTTTTAGTTCAGCCCCTGTGGCTGGGTGGCACTAGCCAAGTGACTTGATCTCACTTGAACAGAAGCTTCCTCCTTCTGTAAAGTGCAGATCCTCACAGAAGGTTCTTAAGGGGACAAAATTAGATGATGTATCTGAAGGGCTACTTTGTCATTTATTTCTTGATCCCGATTCTGCCTCCTCTTTCCCCATCACATGGCCATGCAATTTACCACTTTCTTCCCATGGTCCTTTTGGCTTGACCCCCGGTGACCTTGCAATGGGGATTTTAAAATGGAGCTAGTTGGGCTGGGGATCAACCCCAATCTCAGGTTCCTAAGGGTATCCCAGACATGTCAGGGATGGGGCCTGTGTTGTCAGTAGTTGAGCCCCAGAACTTTCCAGTGGCCCTTTATTTAGATTTCAGAGGCTGCTCCGGTTCTCACCCTCTCCCCTCTGTCCATCCTCCTCTCACCTGCACACAACATCAGGTCATGGGCTCTTTCCATGGAAATGCTATTTGGTTACCAGATGTTTTGCATTTTGCCACACCAAAGGCCCCTAACACCTGATCATGTGACCAGGACTTGAGTCTAGTCACTGCTTGACAAAGACTTCTTAAAACTACCACCTCAACCTCATCATACTTTCCTCCTCTCTACCTGCCATCCCTTCAACCCAAACCAAGATCTGAGCGTCAGAACTTTTTATAAGGAGAGAATCAATAATGATCATTTGCTGTATTAGACACAATGCTGTGCGCTTAAAGCATATGACCCCATTGCTTCTAAATGTTACCTTTGGAAATGTGGATGTTCTATTTAATCTTTAAAGCCAGCTTTCCAAATATCCTATGGCCTGCATCCAACCATCGATTAGGAAACCATTTCTCAGATGGCCCTAGCTACTGGTGTCATGAAGGACCAGGCTTGTCAGGCAGAGGAGCAGGGAGGTAAGACTGGTCAGTGTCCAGATAGCCAGTCAAAGGAGGAGAAAGACTCCATGGTTTCAAAAGCCACAACAGAACTGGTCATCTCCATGACTGCTTCAGGATGGGAAGGCAGGCACTATTTGTGAAAGGGTATTTTTGTACAATCTTTATGGAGAGCAATTTGGTAGTATCTATCAAAGTGTAAAATGTTCAGATCCTTTGACTCAGCAACTCCATTTCTAGAAATTTCTGTGAATATGTACAAAAGGTCACAAAAATACGTGAAAAGAAACTGAAAATAACTTTAGTGTTTGTCAACAGGAAAAAGCTTAAATAAATCATAGTCCATCTATACCATAAAGAAATATTAAGAAGACAGATCTACATGCCATGATATTGAAAGATGTCCATGGAAAGCAAAAAATCAAACTAAAGAACAAGTTTATGGGTATATATTTTTCAAAAAAATACATGTATTTCATGTCTGTTTAGAAGTATATGCAAAAAAAAACCAATATTTGCTCCTAGGGAATGGCATTTAGCAGTGGGGACAGAGTTTGCATTCTTTGTCTTAATTTTGTGACATGAATATTCACATTTATATGACAAAAATATCCCAACGTAACAGGTCTCTCGATTTCTTTCCTTGCTATTCTTGTGGTGGAAAAGCAATGCATAATTCAAAAAAAAAAGTATTGAACAAAAAATTGCAGTTCAAAAAGCAATTTTTAAACAAAACCTCATTTTAAACAAAACCAATCACACATCATCCTCATGAGATTGCCCCCATTTTAGAGTGAAAGAATCAGATAAAATGTGGCTCTGTCCCATGTCATATGGCTGGTGGCTGGTGGAGCAGGACTAGAAGCCCACGTGGTCCATCTTCAGTACCAGGAACCTTTTCAGCCCTCCTCGGTTGATACCTGCAATATTTTCTTCCATGACCAAATCATATCTTCTCTGGCACAAATGAAAACCAGAACTCTTGGGGCATACTAAGAAAGCTGAAGGTAGAAGGAAGAAGAATAGAAAGAGAAGGGGAGGTAAAGAGCATGGTAGAGAAGAGAGAACAGAGAGAGTTGGGAAGGCACCAGAGGCTTGGCATCTTGTTCTTTAATTAACTCTGTAGGCCATCAGCAAACCTGGGAAGCAAGACCCTAATATGCCACCTTCCCATGTCATCTTGCTCTAAGCTATATGTGAGCTAAGCCTAAACCCCATTCCTGTCCTAGGTATGTCACATGAATTTCTGCCCCAAGAGTCCCTTATGGAGCAGTCCCCATAGCCAGAGGAGATCCCTGCCGACTGCCATGATGTTCATCTGATTACTAATGGCTCCCGTGCCCTATGGAATGGAGCCCAGCCTCCGAAATGCAGTTCAGAAGAGCCTTTGTGATCTGGCATCTACTTATTTCACCAGCCTCCTCTCCAGGTATTTCTCACCTGGCTTTCCACATAATGCCTCCTTTTAGTACCTGTGTAGATAAAACAAATTCAATTTCTCCTACTATATGCTCACAACATGGAATCCTTCTGTGATCAAAGGCATGAAGAGTTTTCACTACACTCCAAGCAAACAATGTTGTAGTGGACACCAGCTGGGTGTCCTCTAATCAATTCTGACACTAACTACCTGGGATCCCTAAACCCTTCCTTGAGGTTTGACTAATTCACTAGAGTGATTTACAGAACTCAGAAAAAAAAAATGATTACTTAGGTTTACTCAATTATATCTTATAAAAGATATTTAAAAGGACAAAAATGAACAGCCAGATGAAGAGATATATAGGACAAGTTCTGGAAGGGTTTTAAGCACGGGAGTTTCCATCCTTGAGGAGTTGAGGTACACTACTCTCTAGGTATGTGAATGAGTTCTTGTTCACCTTCCTGGAATCCCTAGGACTCTGTCCTTTTGAGAGTTTTATGGAAGCTTCATTACTTAGGCATGACTGATTAAATCATCAGCCACTGGTGACCAACTCAATCTCCCCACCCCAGAGGTAGGGGGCAGGACTGGGTTCCAACCCTTTAAGCATATGGTTAGTTTTCCCAAGGACTGGCCTCCATCCTAAAGACAACCAGAAGTGGCCAGTCATTAGTCAACCCATTAATGTCCTTTTAGACACTCATCACTTTGAAGATACCAAGGATTTTAAGAATTGTATGCCAGGAAACCAGATGAAAACTATTTCGCAATATCACACTACCCCAAATGGGCAGCCCATTGTCCCTGCCCACCATCAAACTATTACATATGCTGTCCAGACCCAGAGCACATTTAATCCTTCTTCCTCTGTCTATCTGATACTCGTCTTTCACATCTCAACCCAAACACAGCTTCCTTCAGGGAGCCTTTCCTGACAGGCTCCCTTGCCACCAATCAGTCCCCAGTTGTGTCACTGCCTTCCGCCTTCTGGATTCTTCCTCTCTCTAGCACTTCCCACATTGCCATGGGTGTTTTCTTATCTCCCTGGCTAGATTAGCACCGTGGCTAGTCATACTAGGAATCTGTAAATATGTGTTTAATGAATGGGGAATTTCATGGTATGGATTTAACCCCACCAGAGATGGCAGTAATCAGACTTTGGCAATGGCACTTAGCCTCACCAGCTTGGCAAATGTCACTTAAATCCCACGGCCTTCGTCCAGCCAGTTCTTCTCTGTCATCACCGGAGAGATTTTAAGTATTGAACAATAGGCATGCTATAAAGGGCAATGATCATTGGGAGGTGCATGGTGGAATATTTTTAGCAGGTTCTAACCACAACTCCTTAGGGGTAAATACGGAACAACCTCAGTTTTATAAGGTGGTTATAGAACCAAAGGGCTGAGATCAGGCTCAAAAGTTCATTGAATCCATTCCTCTGCCTCCAGGCAAGCCTGGCTCAGTCACACAAAAGTGGTGTTTCCTCATATTATTAGTAGGAGTAATATTAGTGTTAATGTTAGTAGCAGTTTAATAATGGTTCTGCTAAAGAAAAAAAAAAAGCACAAAGAAAATGTGTCCACCTCCTGGATCAGCCTTCCCAATACTCAGTAGAAGACAGAATCCATTCTCAACAATGTCAGAGTGATCTAAGAGCAGCAAACAGGTGTGCTCTTAGAAGTGGACAAAGAAAGTGTTCTAGGATCAGGCTTTGGAGGACCTCTCGCACAGCAGCTGAAGCACACACAATGTCATCGGGGCCACAGTCAGGCATTGCCTCTGCTGTGTACAATCAATTCAACCTTTTTCCTGTGCAGAAGGCATTCAGAGTGCTTGCCCATCCACGATCTCATCTGATCCTCCAACAACACGGTAGCTCATGCATCCAAGAATGGAAAAGAAGCCAAGGCTGGGACAGGCTGTAGGTGAGTTTCCCAGAATTTTCAGACTAAGTGAGTGACTGAATTCCAGTGCAGTGACTGATGACCAATTGGACACTCCTGTTTTAGCTTGTCAGTCTGCAAAGAAAATAAGGGATGGGACAGTCAGACCCATAAGCCTCATGATCCACATCTCCCACATATATGTGGGCCACCTTCTGTCCTCCAGGCACCGGTCCAAGGTCTGGGAATATAGCAGTGAACCACCATATATTTACAAAAATACAGCAAAAAATCCTTGCTACCCTGGAGCTAATATTCTAGTGCTATGGTATTTATTAGTACCTGTGCGTGACATGGGTTTTAGATATCCACAGACCTGGAATGAAAGAGTATTGAATCACAGAGTGAGAAATGTGTAGCTTTTTCAATTCTCTTTCAATCCTTCAGAGACCTCAAAGGAGGGCTCAGTGTGCTGACAACTTCTTTCCACAAAAAGCTCAGGCTGCAGGATCCGGGTTGAGGTTAATTCCATTGTTGGGTTTTATGCTGTGTATTAACAGTTCACGTCAATGTGTGACCAGTGCTCCTTAGTTTCCATTGGAGATAGTGATATGGTCACTTTGTAAATGCATGCAAATTCTTTTTTTTTTTTTGTACCAGAGATTGAACTTAGGGGTACTCAACCACTGAGCCACATCCCCAGCCCTATTTTGTGTTTTATGTAGAGACAGGGTCTCACTGAGTTGCTTAGTGCCTCGCTATTGCTGAGGCTGGCTTTGAACTCACAATTCTCCTGTCTCAGCCTCCCTAAGTGCTGGGATTATAGGCGAGCCCCACCACGCTCAGTGCATGCAAATTCTTTTTAAATGACATATAATAATTGTACATATTTATGGGGTGGATAGTTTCATACATGTGTCCAATGTGTAATGATCAAATCAGGATAATTAGCATTCCAAATTTTTTTGTGAAAGAAATATTTATCACTTCTTTGTGTTGGGAACCTTCAGACTCCTCTCTTCTAGTTTATTATGAAATGTGTGATGAATTCTTGAGAACTGTCATCACCCTACTGTGCTATAGAACCCTAGAACTTTAATATGTAATTTAAAAAAAAAAAAAGACCTAAGAGGCTAATAGGACAGATAGTACATGTAGCAAAACTCTGGGTGTTCAGGAGACTTGAATGCAGCAGGCTGAGAGTAGCCAAGAGCAATTCTGAAGACCCAGACAAACTGAAGTTTGGGCTTTTAAGAACTACAGCAGGATGACCCAAAGGTTCACTGCTTACTGCTTTAATTAATCCCACATCTGTCACCCTCCCTCCATCCACCCCTCCAGACACAGGCTTCAATGCACCTGTCTCCAGGAGGGAAGCTTCAGAGCTAAGTGGGAGCCCAATCTCCTGCTGCCAACAGCTTTTCTTTCTTATCTTGATCTCCACACTTTCACAGAGGGCAAAGGTCACTCTCAGGAAGCTCCCTCAAAGTTAATGACTCTTCATTCTCAGAGGCTGGTGGCCTCTCCTGCTGGAAAAGAGGAAATGGCCAGTCCCCTAGAGCCCAATTCTCCTCAGGCAGGCTAGCCCCAGTCACCTGGGTGCTTTAACAAAATACCAAAATGGTTTGCTGACTGTCACAGACCCCTTGAGTCCAAGTCACTTAGAGATGGGCCAGGAGAGCAGCATTTTGCCCACTTTGAGCATCAAGATGTTAGCCCTATTGGGAGGTCTTGTTGGAGATGCCTTCTCAATAGACTTCCTATTTGGCCAAGTGACAGCCCACAGTCATCAAGGCTGGAAGTGCAGTGGGTTCATACATGGGCTATGGAATTGATAAATCATATCCTGGTTCCATCACAAGGAAGTGGTTCAATGGCCTCGGGCAAGGCGCCTAACCACTCTGAGCTTCAGAGTCTCAGCTGTAAAGTGGGGGTAACAATGGCGACTACACCTCATCAGATTGTTTGAAGGATTCAGTGATAATGTGTAACAAAAGCACACAGTGCAGGGACCAGCCAGCTTGGAGTAAGAACAAACGACATACTCATGATTGATGTAGGATTGGATTTATCTTGGTCACCAGAGGGGACAAAGTAGTTTGGAGATAAGAGAGGAGGAAAGAGGAAAGTGAGAGGGAACAAGAGACAAAACCGTCTTCGATGTCCAGATCTTATTTACCCTCTTGCCCTTTCTCATATGAGGTCCTAGGGTCGGAGGCCAAGATTCTAGATCATTCCCACCACCCTCTCCACCTTCTGATTTCCACCCATCCTGGAGACATGGCCACATTGCTGAGTGACCCATGGATGAAGAATAGATGTTTCCCAAGAAAAATAAACTGAGCAGACAGAGGAAGATAATGGAAGGAATAATCCAGGACCTCTTGTCATAATAAAGGGGTCTGGGAAAGCCCCACTTTTCACAGATACAGAAGAGATTCTCCTTTGTCTCCCCCATCCCAGTGTGCTTCCTTTTTCCTCTTGGAAATGGGGGGCTAGCTGCTTGTGGAAGATGCTCAGGTCACTTATTGAATGGTCCCCTATTTCATCAGATCCCCTTGAATGCCTGCTGGGTGCCCACCATGCACGTGGAGTACAGTGTGTGCCGGGCAGTTGTTGGCTCACAGGTGAGGAACCCGAGACCCAGGAAGATGCGATGACTCAGCCTCCTTCTCACAGCCAGCGAGTGGTGGCACCAGGGTTTGGATCCAAGCGTCCTGGCTGCCACCACCTTGCTCCATTCCTCACACTGCCTTCCTGAAGGGCACGGCCAAAAGTCTCATGAAGACATTTGTCTCTGCCTTAGTCAGCTGCCCAGCACAATGTCTGGAGCTCGGGAATATTTAGCTAATTAAATGAATGCAATCGTTTTGGGGACCAAATGCACTACCAGAAGTTGAGCAGTGTCGTGCAATAGGGGCATCACTTCTCAAACTGTGATGGGCACACGTCACCTGAGAATCTTGTTAAAATAAAAATGCTGATTCAGGATATTTGGAGGCAGGCTGGGAATTCTGTATCCCTTGCAGGGTCCCAGGTGAGACATACATTGCTGGTCCCAGATGGTCATCTGAATAGTGGATAGCACCCCAGAGCCAGCATGTGTGGATGCATAATCTAATTCTACTCTCCTGCCATGTGGGCTCAAACATTTTGCTTAAACTTGCTGTGCAAGATTAGTGGGAGATTTAAGTGAGTTAAGATATATGAAGCACTTTGTGCGGTTTTACTTGCACATGTTGAGCACCCCAAAATTTGACTGTTATCAGAGGCAAGAGATAGAAAGAGAGGCTTCTTTATCCAGCCTCTTGCTCTGTCCTAGACCTCTGTCCAAAAAATACGTGCCACTCTTCTCCAGCATCTAGCCAGTCTTGGTTCAAACCATCCTTGAACAACCCCCCAAACGTCAAGAGAATGGCCAACATAGCCCAGGGTGCCCCACACGCCAGCTGCCTGCCACCATGAGTGGAGCAGAGGCAGAAGTCCAGCTGGCAGTCTTTTGTCAGTTTTTCCTAAAAGCTTCTCAGAGCTTTCAGAAGGCAGTTTTTATCTCCAAGATCCTGAAGAGACAGGAGGTAACAAAAATCAAGGCCATACCTCTGCCAAGTCCTGCTGATACCATCAGAAAGAAGGTAGGCACACTTAAGGGGAGTTCTCAGAAGTCATAAATTAAGAGTCCTTTGGGGTTATCAGGGTAGCAAAGTCTTCAGAAAAAGTTGGAACCAGGTGCCTTATGTGGATTCCTTTTTGTTCTAGCTGAGGAAGCTTTTCTCTCTGCTCTTAGCACCTCCTCAACTGTCCTCCCCACCACGTCCTCCAGCAGCCTTCTGCCATTGGCCATCACTCATACCCAGGCATGAATGGCTGTCAGAAACTTGAATGGAAGACAAGAACTTTGTTTTCTCCAGAATTGAATCTTGGCTGAAGGGAACACACTCCACTGAGAACATTTGAGGAATCAGCCATGGGAAAGGGAAAGAGAGAAGGGAAGCTGGGTGGTTTTAAGGTCAGGAAGACCTGAGCTGGGATTCCAGCTCTAGGACTGGGTAGCCTTGGACAAGCCACCAAATTCTTCCCTTGTAAAGTGGGGTTAGTACTGCCCAGGCAGGGTGGTTGTGGGATTGGAGATAATGTATAGGCACCTCCTAGGCTAATGCCTGATAGACACTGGCAACCCCTGTGATTATAACTTGCTAGGTGCCCCTTTCCTGACCTGTCCAGGTAAGACTGAACTCTTCTCCCTTTGATCTCAGCCTGTCTACTCCTCCACCATTTTATCCCCTAAGCCTTCTGTCTGTCTCTGCATCTTTCCATGGTAAACTCAGTGTGGGCAGGCCTCCTGTCTGATTTATCTTTGATCTCTGTGTCCTGCACAGAGCCAGAGTAGTAAATGGAGCAAGCTGAATCTAGTACCTGACTTTAGAGATGAGAGGCAACTGTCTCAGCAGCCTAAGCGACTGTCCTTATTCATCCTGGGAGTTGAGACTTGGCTGAAAGAAATGGCCAAAGAGGGAAAAAGGCTGTAGCTGCCATCAGCCCCTCCGCCCCAGGGTTCTGCAGCCCCCGAGAGATTGCAGTTCGCTCTTGCTAGCAAACATCTCAGTGTGATCCCTGGCTTCTCTGGGCGGGCCAGGTCCTGGCATGCGCCAGCAGGGAAGCACTAAGCTCTGGGTTGGGCATTTTCTCAATTGTTTCATTCTCTTATCTCCAGCTAGTTAGTGATTAACTGCTCTTTGAAAGTTTCCCAGCCTCCCCCGAGCTCCCCAGGTGGCCACTGGGTTAGAGCAAGAGAACCCGAGTCAGGGTCCAGTTCTCTCTGCAAGAGTGGGGACACCTGAGGCACAGCCCCTGGTCACAAGCACCATCCAACAAGGCTGAGAGATTTGGCACTACCTTAATTGGTAGAGGTGGCTGGGATTGGCACCAAGGACCCATGTGTGGAGGAGCTGGTTCCTATGTATGTTTTGGGGGGATGGGAATGACAACAATGAGGGACACCCCACTCCCAAGAGCTTTCTGCACAGACCTGACCTTGAGCAGCTTCCATCAGATTAGAGATCCATTTACAGATGGCTCTGAAGTCTGAAGTGGTCACCCCCCACCCCCTCCTGTAAGCCCCTCCCCAGCTGGGCCACTGGGTTGAGGAAGCAGCTGACTAACCAAGCGAGCTTCATCTGGAACTGTCCAGGGACACAAAGACCATTTCCTCTGAGAGTGTGGGTTTTTCTGTCTTTTACTTTCTTTAATTCAAGGAGATTTGGATTTCCAATGAGGGACTTTCGGGGAATCCCATGAATCCTTTAAAATGCCAGTAATAGGCTGTGTTTAAGTGGGATAGCTAGGTCAAATGGTGGTTCCATTCCAAGTTTCTCAGGAATCTCTATACTGCTTTCCAGAGTGGTTGCACCAATTTTCAGTCCCACCACATCCATGTGACGCAGCCGCATCCATGTTTATAGCAGCTCAATTCACAATAGCTAAGCTGTGGAACCAACCTAGGTGTTCTTCAATGGATGAATGGATAAAGAAAATGTGGTGTATATATACAATGGAATATTACTCAGTCAAATAGAAGAATGAAATTATGGCATTTGCCAGTAAATGGATGAAACTGGAGATTATCATGCTAAGTGAAATAAGCCAATCCCCAAAAACCAAAGGCCAAATGTTCTCTCTGATTTGTGGATGCTAACCTAAAACAAGGGAGGTTGAGAATAACAGAAATCCAGTGGATTAGACAAAGAGAAGCAAAGGAAAGAGGGGGAGGGGAATAGGAAAGACAATAGAATTAATCGGTCATAATTTTCCTCGCCTTGTATTTGTATACATGACCAGGGTAACTCCACATCATGTGTTGTATAACTAAAAAGAACAAACAAAAAATACCAACAATAAGAAAAATGATTGGGAGCATGTATCTACATGCGTTTTTCTTGGGACATGTTTCTATACTCAGCCAAAGTGACTGATACCTTGACATTTTCCCCAGAAACCTCTTTATTCACTTCCTGCTTGTTCCATTGCTTTTTTTTTTTTTAATATATTTATTTTTTAGTTATAGGACAGAATATCTTTATTTTATTTTTATGTGGTGCTGAGGATCGAACCCAGTGCCTCCCGCGTGCTAGGCGAGCACGCTACCACTGCGCCATAACCCCAGCCCCTCCATTGCTTTTAATGGGAGGCAATCCTTTATCAGGATGCAGAAGACCCTGCCTGCCTGCATCACCTTCTCCTTAGGTCCAGGCCTGGCTGTTGGTGTTCAGGTCCCATTGGCTCCTGTTCTGCCCAGGCAGGGGGCCTCCACCTGCCATTCCCTCTGCACACCTCCAGTTTGCCTCTGCCCTCTGCTCATATTCCAGGTTCTAGCTCCCACATGTCACTGTCCCTGAGGCCTGCCCTGACTTTTCAAGCTAAATCTACCTCACCCCCTCCCAGTCCCAGCTCCCTGCAGCACCCCATCACAGTGTGGCAAACATCAGGATTCACTTTGCTTGCTCTTTTCCATTGCAATGCATTTCAATTCACAGTACACATATGGAGCACAATTTTCCATTTCTCTGGTTGTACACAAGGCAGAGTCACACCATTTGTGTCTTCATACATGTACCTAGGATAATGATGTCCATCTCATTCCACCATCTTTCCTACCCCTTGCTCCCTCCCTTCCCCTCCCTCCCTTTTGCCCCATCCAAAATTCCTCCCTTTCTCCCATGCTCCCCATCCCCATTCTGGATCAGCATCCACTAATCAGAGAAAACATTCAGCCTTTGGGTCTTGGGGATTGGCTCACTTCACTTAGCATGATATTCTCCAACTCCATCCATTTAATGCTATGATTTTATTCTCTTTTAATGCTCAGTAATATTCCATTGTGTATATATACCACAGTTTCTTTATCCATTCATCTATTGAAGGTCACTAAATTGCTTCCACAGTTTAGCAATTGTGAATTGTGAAAATTATATCAAATTCAGATTTCAGTACCCACAGCTGAAGTTATATCAGAACAAAGCCAACGGAGGTTTATGTATTCTATGTGGCTGTTCATATACCACAGCAGGGTTCAGTAGGAGGGACACACTGGCCTGCGAAGCCTAAAATATTGACACCTTTACAGAACATATCGGCCAACCCCTCCTCTAAGGAAGGCTAAGAAGGGAGGTGGGGTGGAATTTAATTAGACACAGAAAAGCATGCAGGAAGTGAAAAGAAGAAAAAAAATTAAGAGAAAGGAGAAAAGAAAAGAGAAACTGAAAAAAGAACACTTTATCTAGCACTTTGTACCATGTTGGATGCTTTACCTATTTTATTTCTCAACTCTAGATAAAACTTTCAGTAGAGGCAAAATCTTTGATCAGGAACTCTCCACTCCTAAGCTCTGGCACCTGTTGCCCGCTGACCATCTAGCCTGCTCTCCTGTCTTAAAGCATCCAGGGCTAACTTTCCTGCCCACCGCCAACCTCCCATAGCATATCCTGTTCCAGACACTTCTGTCTGCAGGGATCCAAGTTTACTTGTCCATCTTTCTCACTTAATGTCCTGCCACATGACAGCAGGAATGAAGACAAGTTTTCTCTGTATTATTTCCACCCCCATTCATGCCATCCAGCACATCCAGCAATAGGAGGAACTCAATAAATATTTGCTGAGTGACTGAATTAGAAGATCAACCACACACAACTTTAGCTCAGTTAACCACAGCTTCTTAGGGCAGAAAGTCCCATTTTTGGCGGGGGAGGTCCTGCAGAAAAGATACTCAGCCACAGAGAGTCCCTTCTCAGCTATCTCACAGTCCACCCCAAGACTGCTCCACAAAGACCTGAGGACTCTCAGCTGTTCCCTCCTGCACTGCCACCCCTTCTATGGAGCTGCCCAGAGCTCATCCCAGAAGCCCTTGTCTCTTCTGCCTCTCCTGTCTATTCAGTCCAGTTCTTGGCTGGATCCAAGGAAAAACAAGTCATAGGAGGATGGTGGACAGAGGTGGACAGGTGACAGGGGAAAGTGGGGATTGTATTTGGAAGCTATACTCCCCATGTGGTCCTTGCAAGACAAGAATAGGAAAAACCAAGCCAGAAGGCTCTGTCAGAAAACAACCCAGCCTGGTATTCCTGTGACAACAGATAACTTCCACTTTTGTGTCTGATTTGAGACAGAGGACAGACTACCTTATAAAAGAGAAAAATGATAAATTCAAGATCTGGGAATTCAGAGAAGTTGGGATGGGGGATGGGAACAGATTAATTTCAGAAGTGTGACCAAAGCCCCAGTGTAAGGGGCCTGGGGAGACCTGAGCAACGCGTGTCTGGTTCCTTTGTTGTGTTTGTTTTTGATGATACCATTGGCTAAGGGTTTGGCATCTCTTTGTGACTTTACCACGTTTGTGGCTTCCAGTGGTAACTATCAATAACTCCCAGGGGACTTCAAGACTGAACGTGAGGCAAAGACTCTTGGCCCCAAAGTAAGCATTTTCTAGGTACCAAGAGGAGCCAGAGGAAGAAAAGCACAGGGAGAAATTCAGGAGAAACAAGTAGACCCAGCCTCGGAACCTGGAAGAGAAGAGACAGTGGGCTAGGTGGATTCCCCTGACTTTCAGGTGTGACCTCCCATCTCCAAAGGTAGGGCAGGATCTTTCTGAGGATCATCCATCTGCACTTCCAGTTTGCAAAATACCACTGTATCTTCTAGGGCTGAGCAACCACTTTTATACTAGCAAAATTCAGAAAGTACACGTTTGTACAACTTAGTTTCTTTCATTCAAATAAAAATTGCTTTATTGGTTTGAGTCCCAGGTTGAAAGAAATACATATTCTTATGATGCAAATCCACTGCTGGATAAAAAGCACAGAAGAAAAATCAGTAAGCATAAGCATCATTAAACACATAAAAAATAGATGTTCAACCTCACCGATAATCAGAGAAGCACAAACTCATACACAAGAAGCTAGCAAGTCACATCCTTGTTTTTAAAATGAACAACTGGAAATGACCTAAACAGGAGAATAGAGAAATACACTGTGATAGCATCCGTATTGGTTGCTTCATTCATTCTATCATCCACTTTTCCCTCAATAAATCTTCATGAGTGTGTGTGTGAACATGGGTGAGAATCACCAGGGAAGACAGTTAGAAAGCAGAATTCCTGGCCCCACCCTCAGAGAGTCCCAGTCTTCAATCTGAGAAGGCATCTGAGGAACAGGATCTTTTCATGAGAATTTGTGATGTCAATGCCTGTTGTCTTGGAGTCACACTGTGTCTGATCATTCATCCACACCTTAGATGACACATTGGATCACAAAACTAGGTAGATTTCATATAGTCTCTGGTTACTCATCACTTACTAGGTAGAGAACCCTGAATTGCCTGCATTGGAGGGACCCAGGAGCCAGAGAAAGTCCTGCAGCGGCAGGCATCAGACTGAAAGGAAAAGAGCAGGTGAGAGATAAGGGGGTGCCAGGAGAGGGAAAATGGTAGAGAATAAATCTGAGGAGAAAGAGACCCAGAACACCCTTCGGGTCTGCCTGGATGCAGTTCTATTCAAAGATCTTTGTTAATGAAATTTGGTTTGGAACTAACAAAGCTGCCCTATTCCATTCTGTACCTCAAATGTACTTAATGACTCAATTCAAAAGTTAAAAAAAGAAAAAAAGTCCCAAGGGTTAAGGTGGTAGAGATCTGGGTCGCTACCTCCACAATGACCAAGATTCATGAGAAAAGAGATGGCATTCAATCAAGTTTTTTATCACAAACTTTGGTCAATATTGTATTTCCTTGTCCAGGGAAGTAAGTATTTATAGGGAATTGAGCCAACCTTTGCCTAAACCTTACCCAGTTAAACACCAAATAATCATCAGATATTTTGAGTTTCATAACTATGACAGCTACCATGCACATATTATTCAAGACTTCAAAATTCCATTATCTTTGTGCAATTCGGAAATTATCTCTAAGCGTAACTTTATGCTTCTTTGGTGAAGATGCTTTGGGAGTGTAAAGAGGCCACATAGGAATTTTAGGAGCTGCAGGGACCAGTTCATAGAGAGTTCTGGTGAATGCTGGTGAACATAGAGGCTGCCTTAAGGGGACATGGTACTGTGGGCTTGTTTGAAAAACTATGCTCACTTACTGGGCAGCACAGCCCTGCAGGGACAGAATCAAAGAAATGAGACAGAATCAAAGAAATGGAAGGGAAAACACAGACAGCTTCTGATCCTTGTCTTGCACATGAGGGGCCTGTGTCCCATGGAGGAGAAATAATACTCTACTAGGTTCAGCCAGTGGTGGTGCCAGCGAAAGACTGGATGGAGGGGTGAACAGCTGGGTACTCTCTGCTCCCTCTCTGCCCTGGGCAAGCTGCCAGCAGTCACTACCTTTCCTCCATGGCCCCAACTCTCCTCCAGACAAGCCCATCAAACCCTGGTAATATTACCTCCTTCTTTTTCTTTTCAGCCAATATATTCTAGAAACTTCCTACTCTGGCTAGCCTTGGAGCTCCTCGTCACCAATTTGGCTTCTTAGTTCTTCCAATACTGGTACATTTGATTCCCTGTATTAAATTCCTTCTGTTAAAAACCCTTGTGTTCCTTTCTGGCCTCCTGGTTGGACTTCAACTGATAGAGGGGATGACTGACCTTTACTTTCCAGCTCAGTCAATAACTATAAATCTTTGTCTTCCATTCTCATCAAGCAGTTTACCCTTTTCAAAGCCAGTGTATTTTAGTTAAGCTATGATATCCCTGAGATGTAGATAGGACAGGGAGTACCACTCTCATTTTACAGACTAGGGAATAGATCTATAGATGCTAAAGTGACATGCCACTGTCACACAGCTGGCTACTGGGCGAAATCCAGGAGCCAGGTGTCTTGTGGCTGGTGTTAATTTCCCTATGCTGTTCAGACTTTTCTTTCTGCCCCCAGTCCCTGCCACTAGAAGACTTTGTTCCTGGGTCACAGGAAAGATTCATTTGGGTCTCATTTGCACCTGATGAAAAGGTGCTATAACTATGCAAATGGCACACCCAAAAGAGTTTGAGGGAGTATTCCTTTCTATTCTGGTCTTTAAAAGAATACTTTGCATTTGAGTCAACCAGGCTTTGTCAATATTCTGTAAATCCTAGGACAGTGTTTCCCAAGTCAGAATTACTCGAGGGGGCTTGGAGAGCGTGTCTTAGTCCATTTGGACTGCTATAAACAGAGTTTATAAACCACAGACATTTCTTGCAGTTCTAGAGACTAGCAGGCCTGAGATGAAGGCACCAGCAGATTCCGTGTCTGGAGAGAGCCAACTTCCTCATTCACAGATAGCCATCTTCGTGTATATCTTCCCATGGTGGAAGGGGTGAGGGAGCTGTCTGGGGACTTTGTATAAAGGCACTAACCATTCATGAGAGATTCATTCTCATGACCTGATTACCAACCAAAGGCTCCACCTCCCAATACCATCACATTGGGAGTTAGGATTGCAACACATGAATTTGAGAAGTGGGGACACAAACCTTCAGTCCACAGTAGTGGGTATTCTGGTAAAAACACAGATTTCTGGACCCTAATACCATTTACTGAAATAGAAGATCTGGGAAATGGGAACTGGGATGGTGTGTTTTTAACTAGCAAACCAGATGATTCTTTGAAAACAAATTTTGAGGTCCACTATTCCACGAAACAGAAAAACATTGTCTGTGTGACAAAAAGGAAAGAGGCTAAGGTGGCCAGGGAGTTGAGTTCTAGCCAGCTTCCATACCTAATACGATGAACCACCTATTATGCGCTGGGCCTAGTCCTAGGCACTGCCAGTATATGGTTGCTCATACTCTTCAAAACAATGCTGTGATATAATTAGTATAATTTCCATTTTAGAGAGGCAAAGTCAAAGACTCAGATTAAATAACTATGTCTGGGTTACTCTTCTATGACCCAAATTCCAACCAAGTTCTGCTTGACTCCAAAGTCAGGTTCTTGTCTATTCTGTCACCCAATCCATAATGAAGCCAATTTCCATCACCAGATGATCTTGAAGACAAATCATGTGCAGGACTATCTCTGTGGAGGGCATCCTAATTCTGTTCTCCAGAGGGCCTGGCATTTCCTTCCTGCTTTTTCTTAAGGGGAGCTTTGGTGAAGCAACAAAGGGGGCAGGTGAATGGTGTTCTAATTCCCCCTGCCAAACCTCCAGGATGGGATCCTGGTACATGCAGCTCCCCGGAGTCCTTTGATTGTCCGCCTCAGTCTCTCCCAGGGTTCTTGGAAGCGCTTCCTCCCCTGCACTTGGCTCAGAAACTTGGCTTTGGAAAGTCTGAGCAGTAGATGCCTGCATTCATTCATCTAGGGAGGTTGCTCGTACAGCGCATCTGTTGAGCTTATCAGAAATGTTAAAAAAAATTAATAACATGAACAAACATGTGTGCAATCACAGTGCTTGACATCTAAATGATTTTGCATCATCTAAGCTGCCTTTTCTTTTTTCTCTGATACTTTGCTTGATGTATCTGGTCACCATACTTCTGCTGACACTGCTGTTTCAAACAACAGCTGGACAGGCTGACTGAGACAGGAGCAGGCTCCGGGATTCTCAGATCCAGCTGATCCTTTGAGGGATCAAAAAGGACCACAACCTGTGAGAGAATGCCTGATGCTCTCCCATGGTTTCAGTGTTCTCTTCTTATCCTTCCCAACACTTGTTGTACCCCTGCCTGCCTCTCTTAGTTTTATATGCATGTCTTAGTAGGCATTTGCCAGATATGTGAGTCTGACCTGGCCAGCTTAACATAGCACAGACCTATGTTCAAATCCCAGATTAGTCATTCAGTAGCTGTGTCTCCTTAGGAATGTTAAATAACCTCTCTGAGTCAAAGTTCATTCATCAGTAAAATGGAGATGGTAATAGCATTTTAAGTTATACAAGGGATGGAGAAAAATTAATTTTGTATAGATCAACAATCTCAGGACAAATTAGTTATCTCAGGACCTAGCTTAACACCCACTCCACACACTCCAAGGCACTAGAGATTATTATAGTAAGTAAAAAAAAAAAAAACGAAAACAGGGGCTGGGGTTGTGGCTCAGTGGTAGAGCACTTGCCTTGCATGTGTGAGGCCCTGGGTTCGATTCTCAGCACCACATATAAGTAAATGAATAAAATAAAGATCCATCAACAACTAAAAAATATTAAAAACAAAATAAAACAAACAAAAAAAAACTCACAAACAAAAAAAAGTCCCTACCCTCCAAGAACCCATAAACTAGTGGTAGGTGCATATAATAATGAGCAAACAAAAGCATATGTAATATAATGTCATGTAACGATGAATAAGAACAATAAGGCAAAGTGAGATAATAAAGAATGGCAGAGGGAACAGGGAATAGGACCATCATAGGAAAGGTGACCAGAGACGATCTCTATGTAGAAGTGACACTGAAGACAAGATATGGATGAGATGAGAGATTAAAACAGATGGCTAACTGTGGGAGGAACATTCCAGGCAGAAAGAAAAGCAAATGTAATGTCCTTGAGGTTATTATCCTTTTTGATTTAGGAACAGTAAGAAAACCTGTGTGCCTTGAGCATAGGGAGCCATGCAGAGCAGCAATCGTGGAGGCTAGGGAAGAAACCAAGAGACAAAAACATTTAGTGAGAGGTAGGTAGGAAGACAGATATTCATTTATTCATAATATATCCATATCTTTGATAGAACTCTGCTAGGTTCTATGACAGACAGAAAGGTGTCAGAATCAGGGAATTTATCTTTGATGAACCCTGAACCATTAGACTCGTAGAGGAGAAAAATGTCTAAATAATGAGATAAGAAAATAACCAATGTCATAAAAGAAATATAGGTAAGTCCTTTTTTTAAATATTTTTTTAGTTGTAGATGAAAATAATACCTTTATTTATTTGATGTGGTGCTGAGGATTGAACCCAGTGCCTCACATGTGCAAGGCAAGCGCTCTACCACTGAGCCACAACCTCAGCCCGTGGATAAGTCTTATAGAAGTCTGAAAGGGAGAATCTTTGCCTGCTCCCAGGAACTTGGGAAGATGAATGAAGAAACCATAAACTACTATGCTCAGGGATGCACTTGAGCATTTTCAGCAATCAGCTGAAACAAAATCATTGAACATTTGAGAAACGAAACATAGAAATTCTAGAGCTCTTTCATTTTAAACCCCAATACCAAAATGAAAAACTCAACAGATGGGTTTAACAGTAAATCCAACATAGGTGGAGAAGAATTTGCAAATGGAGCTCAGTCAGACAAAACTACCCGGAAAGAAGCAGAGAGAGGCAACAGGATGGAAAATCCAAAGATGAGAAGAATACCATAAGCAAATTCACTTGTTTCAGGAGTCCTAGGAGAAGTTGAAAAAAGAACAGCAAAAGAATATTCCAGAGTTAGGGAAGGAAACAAAAAAAAAAGCAAAAACTATTCAAAGAGAAAAATGTACAGTAGACAGGATTTAATTGGTCAAAACTGGGTTCTGTGAGATGACTGATAAAGTTGATAAACTGCTGAGACAGATCAAGACAACAGTTATGAAAGCACAGATAATGTGAGTAAAGAAAGAAGAACATCATTAAGCAAGAGCATCATATGAGCAAGGTAGGAGAGGATATTCAAAAAAACTCTGTCAATAAATTTCAATATTTAGATAAAATAAGCAAACTCCTACTAACCCAAATTAACAAAAGAAGAAATAGAAAATCAGAATAATCCTATAACTATTAAAATCATTGATTTTTAGTTAAAATTAAATTTGTCATAAATAAAATGTTAAAATTTGCTGGATTCAAGCAAATTTCCTTTAATGTTTAAAGGAAATTTAATGTCAACCTTATACAAACTCTTCTAGAAAAACACAATAAGTGGGCACACTCTCCATTTTATTTTGTGAAGCTCGAATAATACCAAAGCCCAATAAGAACAGCATAAGATAAAAAACTGTAGGCCAATTTTGCCTGCAGTGAATATAGGATCAAAAAGCCTAAACAAGGGGCTGGGATTGTAGCTCAGTGGTAGAGCGCTTGCCTTGCATGCGGGAGGCACTGGGTTCAAGCCTCAGCACCACATTAAAAACAAACAAATAAATAAAGATATTTGTGTCCATCTACAACTAAAAAAATAAATAAAAATTTTTAAAAAGCCTAAACAAAATATTTACAAGTCAACATATCATGAACAATATATAAAAAGACAAGTCCATCATGTCCAAATTGGGCTTTTTCCTAGTTTAAATGCTGGAGTAAAGGCTGTTTCATCATCAAAAATTAGTGCTGACGGGCGCAGTGGTGCACACCTGTAATCTCAGCAGCTCAGGAGGCTGAGGCAGGAGGATCACAAGTTTAAAGCCAGCCTCAACAAAAGTGAGGCACTAAGCAACTCAGTGAGACTCTGTTTCTAAATAAAATAAAAAATATGGCTGGGGATGTGGCTCAGTGGTGGAGTGCCTCTGAGTTCAATCCTAGTACCCTTCCCCCCAAAATAATCAGTGTCATTCACCATTTTACCAAAGGAACAAAATCACATACATGGTTTGACTTAGGATTTTTCGACGTTAGAATGGGATAAATGTGATCCACATTTAGTAGAAACCGTACTTAAAATTTTGTATTTTGATCTTTTTCTGGGTTTGTGATACACAATGTGAAACTCTCTCAAGTTGCTATACAGCAGCAGTGAGCCACAGCTCCAGGCAGCCCTGGGACCACCAAGGAAACCACCTACGTGATGTGGTACACTGTACCACTAAGCTATGATGCTCAGGCAGTTCAGTGCATTAATGCATTAATGCATTCTTGACATATTATTTTCAATTTATGATGGACATAACCCCATTGTAAGTCTATGAACATCAGGAGCCATCTCAACATATGCAGGAAAAAGCATTTTCTGAAATTCTACATCCATATATTCTTAAAAACTAGGCATATATATAATCTGGTGAAGATTACCTGCAATAAAATCTATAATAGCCAGTATATTTAAAGTGAGACCTTGAAAACAGTCCCCTTTTCTGGTACCGGGGATTGAACTCAGGGGCACTCGACCACTGAGCCACATCCCCAGCCCTATTTTGTGTTTCATGTAGAGACAGGGTCTCACTGAGTTGCTTAGCGCCTCGCAGTTGCTGAGGTTGGCTTTGAACTCGCGATTCTCCTGTCTCAGCCTCCCTAAGTGCTGGGATTACAGGCTTGAGCCACCGCGCCTGGCTTTGAAAACAGTCCCTTTGAGATTGTAAATAAAATAGGGGTGCTCATATCATATCTATTCAGCACTACTACGTGTCCCACAAGGGTAAAGGCAACAAAGAAAAATAAAGATATGAGGATCAGAAAGGAAGAAATAGAATTGTTGTGGACTATATGATTACCTACATGGAAAATTCATGGGAAGCTATAGGTGATTTGTACGATATAGCAGAGTTTCACAACATTGCTAGATATATAGTCAATATGGAAAAATGAATTAAATTTCTATATACCAACAATAGACATTTATAAAATTTAATAAATAAGAATCATATTGATGACAGTGTTAAAAAAGATATCAAGAACTTAATGGATATTTTAACAAAAGATGAACAAGAGCCCTGTGCACATGATTTAAAATTATTAAAAGTAAAGGAGACCTGGATTAAAAGAGAGAAATTCATGTTAATGGATTGGAACACTCACTATTTTAAATGCCAATTCTCCTTAGATGGAGTTATAGAGTCCCAGCAGAAATTTTAAAGGGCTTGAGGGCTTTCTAAAATTTATACTGAATTCCCAAGGTTCAAGACCAGCCAAGACCTTCTTGAACAAGAAACAGAGTTGGAGGACTTGTTCTACCAGGTATGGAGTCTTACCTGCTGTAAAGACTGTCATTTTCATTCAAGGATAGATAAATAGAGGTAGATGTTACCAGTGTTTTCCAATATCTGAGTTACCTCCCCTTCCAGGCACAGGGCAGACAGCATGTCACATCCCTTTGCAGATGGGTGGAGCGCTCTGGTCCTGGCAAATGAGCTATAAGAGAAAGGGAATAATGGGTGTTATTTTCATGATGAATCAATAAAAACTGCATGGACCATTTCCCAATCTCTCTTCTCCAGATCGAGATCATCCCATTCTGCAAACACCTTGCCTTGGGAAGGACAGTTGCCCTGATATATCTCCTACATCCCCAGTGACCTTAGTGCAAAAAAAGAAATAACTTTGGTTTACTTATCCTTGAAATATTGAAGCTGTCTGTTACCCAAAAGGAAGCATAGCCTATCCATTTCTGTCCAACACACAGATAGACCAATGGAACACAAGAATAACCAGAAAGAGATCCACTCATCTGTGGACAATTGAGTTTTCAACAAAGAACAAAACTGCAGTGTAGTAGGGAAAAGATGGTTTGGTTACTACAGGATATCCATCCGAGGGTAAAATAGGACTTATACCTACTGCATGTCATACAGAAATCAATTCTAGGTGGATTATTAACCTCCTAGGACAAAAGTATACAAAGATTTTAGAAGAAAATACAGTGAATTCTTTATGACTCAGGAAAAAATTCTAGATAAGAAACAAAAATCATTACTCACAAAGGAAAAGATAGTGGAATTTTACATTATTAAGTTTTACAAGAAAAAAAATCTTGTTTAAAAAGGAAACAGCACCAGGAATACCTGCATTTTAATAGTAGTTACCTCTGGATGATTTGATTCCAGAATGAATCTATTTTATTAATTTTATTTATCCCTTCCCCCCCAAAAAGTTCTGTGATGGATATAAATCTCTTTTATGATTAAAAAAAAGAGAAGCACTGTCTCTTTCACCCCAACCCCGTACGAGGACACAGCAAGAAAATAGCCATCTGCAAGCCAACAGCAGACCATGCTGGCACCTTGATCTTGGACTCTGAGCCTCCAGAACTATTTAATGAGCACCAAATGGACATGGAGCAATGGCAACTGCTAGGGAGAGACAACTTAAAACACCATCTTTGTTGATAAAGAACTCAGCCCAGGGGAAGCCACCTGAGGGAACAACCAACTCTCATACCTACTCCAGTTGACCCTCCCAGATACCTAATAATCATCAGAGTTGGGTGAAAACATTTCAGAGTCAAAGTTTTCACAGAGTTAAAGCAACAATTCACCTACTGGGATGGGTCTGAATCACTTCCTCGGTATTTTCTTAGAAACTCCATCACATGGTAGCTGAAGGATACAGCTGTTGGTTTTGTCCCTAGGCTCCTGTGGCTGGAAACTACAGAAGCCATGACCTGGTTCCCTCCATCAACACTTTACCCACGAGAGACAAAGTAAAATAAGACACATATTTTAAACATGAGCTTGTATTTTATATATCACATCACACAATTTAAATACATTTTTCTGCCTTGATGTTTTACAAATATCAGCTAAGAACACATAATATAATGAAAGACTAAATACATTCAAATATTAATTACAAATTATTTATTTGTTCATATTTCACAATTATTTTCCCTATTCATTGCAAAGGAAATGTGAATATTGTAGAAAATATGGACAGCACAAAAAAAGCAGGAGGAAAGAGGAAAACCAAATGCTAACAACCAATGTTACTATTTTTCTTAATTTGTTTTTTAACTGATACATAAACACATAAAAATGTACATATAATGAGCATCAGCCAATGTTACTATTTTAAGATATTTCCTTTTAGGACTTTTTCTATAGTTGTCATTAAATTCATTGAATCCAGGAAAAAAAAAAGAAGTTAGTTTTCGTTTATGTTTATAATCAAGAAGAGGTGAATCAAAAAGTTGAAGATGTAGAATAAGAACTTTCCAGCCCCTACTCTTACCTGGTTGTTAATCCAGAGGAAAAAAATCCTAATGATGGAATTTCAGACCATGAGACAGTCGGTCATAGTGTCCTTCTTTGTGGCTTTTTCCCATTCAGGTGCCAGAACGTCATCAAGGCAGCCGTAGGTCACTTTTTCAAAAGCCTTTCTGTTATAGATTCATAGTTCCTCTTCCTGGAAGAAGGTGGCCTTGGGGTTTTCTCCTCCTTCCTCCCTCTTCCATTTCTGGCCTCCTGTCTTTGATAGGATCTTTTGACTGTAGTGTCTTTCATGGTGTTGATCAGACCTAGTGATATGTGGCCACAGGCCCTGCCCCAGGGGACTGTCTACCTGGCCTCTGGTGATGGACACTGGAACCCGCCTTCTCTGGTCACACCATTCCAAGCTCTTTGTAAAATCTTTATAAGGCATACATTTGGCTCTGAGTAGCCTGGATATAAAGGCCAATGAAGCTCTAAAGTACATGTAAGGAAACTTCATTTTTGCTTTTGGTTTTTATAGTTGTATTGACTCTTATTTATTCACTAACGTTTATGGGATACAGGTAATAAATTCATCATAACCCATAGCTCCTAAATCCTGAGAATTTACCGCCTATATTCTGGAGTCTGGGCAAACGTGGAGTGGGGCAGGGAGGATGGGAGGAAAATAAGAGACCCTGTCTCTACATAAAAAACACAAAATAGGGCTGGGGATGTGGCTCAGTGGTTGAGTGCCCCTGAGTTCAATCCCCAGTACCAAAAAAAAAAAAAAAAGAGATTCAACAGGCAGAAATGCCGGGCTCTCGAGGTTAGGTCCAGAGATTCTAAAAGTTTCACGATGAAGAAACTAGACTCCAGCATAAGGGTGAGCACTAATAATCACCATCCTCATCAGCACCTTACCTTCATGCCAGCCAACACAACCACCTTGGGACACATATAATATTTTCCCATTTTGGAAGATGAGGAAATTGAGGCTCAGAAAAGACTAGGTAATTTGCCTGAGGTCACGGGGTTAGCAGGGGGTGGTATTGAGCTGGAATCCGATCTGTCTGACTGGAAATCCTCCCCTCTATTTCTATGACAGTAACTATTGCTCTGGGCACCGATGGTTGTCTACATCTTAATGTTTCCATGTCAGTTTCACACCCTTTTGAGGTAAAAAAGGGAACCTTGATTTCTAAAGACCATTCTCCGTGGCATTCCTTTCTTTAGGATGACTTCCTGCATTTGTGACATCGGCCCCTCCACCATGAAGATGGAGCAGTTTTTGCTGAGCAGCTGTGGTGAGGCTGAGAAGATCCGCACACCCAAGACACTTCACTCAGAGACCGGCACCGAGGAAACCCTCAGAACACCACCCTCCACCTTTGTCATTCCTCCCGTAGTCAGTCCCCAGGGCTACCTGCTCCTCCTGACTTCTGCAGGTGAGGGGACTTGTCCAAGCAGACACGGATTCCGATTGTTTCTCGGATCCCGACAGTCATTTGCAAGAGCACCACTCATTGCCCCACATGTTCACATCCTGAGTGTCCTGTAGGTGTGACACTGATGTCACCAAGTTTCCAGGCTCTGAGCCTTCTCACCAGCATGGAGTCTTCATGTCACAACAGGAAAATGATGAGATGGTGACTGGTACTCCAGTAGGAAACTCTGATCAGTTTCTACATCAGATCCTATAAATAGGAGAAAGTGTCATATAGAAACAGAACAGTATGGATGCTGAAAGATCATATCTGGAGTTAGGCAAATCAGGGTATGAATATTGACTCTGTTCCTTCTTGTTATATGACCATAGCCAAGTTATTTAACCTTTCTGAGCCTCCATTGCATCAGTAAAGCAGAGAGAATAATAACTATTTAACAGTTTCATTAGGAAAAGTACAGGATACAATGATGTTAGGTAATTAACACAGAACTTGGTGCACAGGAAACACTAAATAAATGTTTGTTTTTATTATATTATTATTAAATGCAAAAAATCCTGCTGCAAGATTTGTTTTGCAAATTACTAAACAATTACTTGACATGACTTTTTTCCTCTACTAAACCAATCCACTGTGGAGCCTCATCCAGCACAGCATGTCCTGCTAGGCATAGATGTAGGGGCTTGGCAGAACCAAGGCCAGAGGCAACTTAACAAGTTGCCTGAGCTGAGCATCTCACAGGAGACATTGGAAAAGTCATCTGAAATGTTTAGATGGAAAGTAATTTGCCAACGAGACAGAATCATGAGTGTCAACTCTCTCTGGGCTTCAGTTTCCCCCTCTGCAGTCCAGGAGAGGGCTGGACTTCATGTTGTTCTTGCATCTCTGACCTTCGCAGTTGAAGAAGTCTGGTTCTTCCAAGACTGTCTGAACAGACTTGTGCATGCATCAGCAACTCCTAGTTTTGCATGGCCAGGAAACACTTGGCATCTGATGCCCCTCTCTGGGTAAAGTTTTGCAGGGCTCACATAGCATTCCAGCTAGAGCACAACCTGAGCTTCCCTAGGACCCAATTCCTACACCTCCCAGCTCCCACTGTATGCAGCCACAGAAGACATGATTCCAACTGGAGTTCCCTCCCAGTCCCCATGGAAAGCAGAAATCTTCTCCAGGGTCCTGTCTGTTTCCAGAATAAACTGTCCGACGTGTTTAGAAGGAATGTTCTTTCTTCCCTCCTCAGCTTTGACAAATCATTCTTTTGCGCGTTCAGGGGATAAAATGTTGGCTATGAAGCCTGGCTTTTTTCCAAGAGCGAAAACTTGCACTGGGGTTAAGGAAACATCGCCATCGGGTGGCAGGACACAGACATAACTAGACTGAGAGTGATGGGCTTCTAGCCTAAATCAAGTGTAGTCACAGAATTCGCAACAGGACAAGCGAGAAAGGTCCTGAATGTTCAGATCGAATTCCCTGACTTTACTGAATAATGTAAATGCTGTGCAGAGATAGTTTGTGAAAGTCAAGACTAAAACTCCGATCCACTGATCCTTGATGTAATTCAGCCCTGTCCCCTGACACCAGCATATGCACATCCCGTTCCTTAGCCTAAAATGTTCTAATAATCAAGGCTGACAGGATCAGAGTTGCTTTCATCCAGTATGTTCCCACCTGCTTTTTATCAACTTCGTGGGAGGCAGAAGAGAAAGATCAGAGGCATTTCCACCGGGCAACTGGCTAAAGGGTTCACAAAGATAAGGAAGAGGCAGATCAGAAACCAGAGGAAGAGAGCGTGGATTGACTTGGGAACTGAAAATTCTGCTTCGAGTTTGCAGCCTGGAAGACAATGAGGCTTGCTTGAATTCTCTGGGCCAGCAAGAAATATTTGACCAGATAGTAGAAGATGCTCTCTGGGGCTTTTGGATCTTGAAGACACTAGGTTCCTTGTGCTGAGTATAGAAACCCTCATAATGTTGTGAAGTGTGAAAACCCGTTCTGCGTCAATGTAGCCTTGTAGTGACGGGCAGTCATTTTCATCCCAGATTTGCATATCGTTTTGCAGTTCACTACATGCTTTAATGTATTTAAACTGATTTGATCTTTACCAATATCCTATGGCAGGAATTATTAGTCATTACTGTGGAAGAAACATAGGCTCAGAGAAGTTAAGCAACTTTCCTGAAGTCACACAACTATCAATGGCAGCATTGAGACTTGAAAGAAGAAAACCTTCACATTTAATCTGCAGTTGTCCAGGTGAGTTGCAAAATGTTTCTGAGGAAACTCTCTGTGGCTTCTCCCTTGGGGAGTAGCCAGAGATCAATCACTCGCTCCCCATTCTTTTAGCCTGACAGCTTCAGAAGGCCCACTCTTCCTGCAGCCCACCACATCCTACTGCTGCTTGCCTGACTGTAGAACATTCTAGAAAACCGTAGGACATATGTTGTCATTTAAAATTGACTTGGAGAAATTCAACCAAATATTATAGTCTCTTCTCTGAAACACAGTGATCAGCAGGACTCATCACACAAAAGCCACCAGCCTGGGTCCATAGGATTATCAGAAGGGCTCTTTATGCATTCATCAGCTGAACCACTTCCAAACACACTGTGTAAATGCCCTGATGAAGACAATTCCCCACGCCGTCTTGTTGTATAGATAGCAGATTCTTTGGCTTATTCCTTCTTTCGAGACTTTGGGTCCTGAAGCCCAAAGCAATACTCTTCTGCATCCAACCTTCTCTAAAGGTGGGATAACTGGGCTTCATGCTTTTAAGTACCATCTCTACAGCAATGATTCCTAAACTGATACCTAGCAGCCCAGAGGCTCCCTCTGCACTCCAGACTCTTAGGCAGCTTCTATTCACCATCTGCATGTGGGTGACTACCAAGTCCAAATGCAACCTGCTGGTTGTCTCTACCCTCTAATGCCTCCTTTAACAACCTACTGAGTCTCAGCAAATGGAAGTTCTATTCCTCTGCTGCTTCAAGCCAAAATCTTTGGAGCCACCCTCTGAGTCCTCTTTTCTCTGAAAATCCTGCCAGCGCTGCTTTCCTAGCAGATCTAAAACTTGCTGCTTCTCATCACCTCTGCTACTCAGCCACCTTCATCTGAACTGCTGCAAGAGCCTCTGGTCTCCTCTCCCCATACAGCATCCAGAGTTTTCCTGTTAAGATGCAAGTCAGAGCCAGGTGCAGTGGCTCAAGCCTGTAATCCCAGCACTTAGGGAGGCTGAGATAGGAGAATCGCGAGTTCAAAGCTAGCCTCAGCAACAGCGAGGCGCTAAGCAACTCAGTGAGAACCCGTCTCTACATAAAACACAAAATAGGGCTGGGGATGTGGCTCAGTGGTCAAGTGCCCCCTGAGTTCAATCCCTGGTACAAAAAAAAAAAAAATTTAAGTCAGAACTTAACTGGTCCTTGCTCAAACCCTTCCAGGAGATTCCTGTCTTTCCTATGTGGTTGCTCCATAATCTAATCCAGCACTCTCCTCCCTCTAACCTGCCCGCCTATCACTCTTCCTTCATTCCCCACTCTCTGCCGTCTTGCTGTTTTCTGCCCCTCCTTCCTAAAAGTGCAAGAAGAGGGGTTTCATTTTATCCCTAGCCCAGTGCCTAGACAAGGTCTGGAACATAGAAGACACTCAATAAATCTTCACTGAAACACACATGCCTTTTCCCTGGGTCTTTTCCCTTCATTTATACTGCTAATCCAGAATCCGACCTGCTTCCCTCCCCCTGTGTTTTCGCTCTGGATCTTCTCACACTCTGATGCATGGCAAAGGCGTCCTTGAGCCCCAGGGGCTTCAACCTGCTGCTTCCCACTCTAGCAGGAGGACTGACCTAGGCATGCTTTTTGGCTGCCTAGCCTTCCCTTCACTGACAGTTTCTCCATGACCAGGATATCTTCTGATTGGCACTCTCACCCTTCCCCACCCTCCATGGTGCCAGATGGCAGAGTCAACAAGGAACCTGGAACACACCAGTTCTGGTGATGTACTCGGTGTGCTCAGCACTGGCCAAAACCACGAGTCAGGTGCTGGCAGTTCTAGATAAATGCAAACTGCTGAATGCCTTCTTCATCTCCTCCCCAAGTCCATGTACCATCTGCCTCACCTGAGCCACAACTGTGTGGTTTAAATAAGAGGGGAATGCAGGGAAGAGGAGGAACTAAAACTAAAGATGAGAAGGGGGAAAGGTTTGCAAGAGAAATGAGTCACCCAGAAACAAGCTTGGTCTGGGTCATTCCTTTGAAGAAAATAGTAACCTCCTTGGGATCACTAAAAATTCCAAAGATGCCCCTCACACCTTATAACATTGCCAGACATTCAAATTTCTGTAACTTTGGGATCAACAAGAATTCTTTTATAAAATGCAAGCATTCCTCTGACTGCCCAGACCAGATATTAAGTATTTTCAGCTTTGTACCCAAACTCCGTCTAACCCACTCAACTCTGACATAGAAACACAAAAGCAGCCCCAGATGATGTGTAAAACAAACAAGCATGGCTAAAAACAGGTGGAAGAAACAGATCTGGCCCCTGGACCATAATTTTACTTATCTCTGTTCTAGAATTTCAATAAATGATGGAGAAATGTTAATAATGGAGATTAAATTCCAAAATGTACCTTTAGCCGATAGATGGCCTTTAGCACAAAAATGGTCTTCCAGAGTTTGGAATCTAGTTCTCTATTCATCTAAGAAGTTGTTCACATTGCTGAAAAATGATGGAAGGCCAGTGTGTAGCTTCTTCACTCCACTTAGTTCCTACTCACTTAAATAAAGGGAAATATCAACCCACACACTTGTTGAAATGACACTTGTTCATCAATGACAGTCATGGAATGACTACACTCTGGGTTTAAGATCCTGAAGCAAAAATCAACAAAATCATTCTGTTGGGGATTAATTGTCTATAAATAATTGACAGTAAAGAGAACTGTGTATTTTAGTGTTATTTATAAATTGTGTTTACACGATCTTTGTATCAACCAATACTTACCAATGTGTTTCAGTCAGCTTTTTCGCTGCTGTGACTAAAGGACCTGACCAGCACAATTACAGAGAAGGAAGAGTTTATTTGAGGGCTCAGGGTTTCAGAGGTCTTAATCCATAGAAGGCTGGCTCCATTCCTCAGGGCTTGAGGTGAGGCTGAACATCATTGGGGGAGAGGGTGGGAGAGGAAAGCAGCTCACATCGCGGATCACGGTGATCAGGAAGAAGAGAGAAAGACTCCACTCACCAGATGCAAACATACACCCAAAGCCATGCCTCAATTCCCTCCTCCTCCAGCCACACCCTACCACTTCAGTTAACACTCAGTTAATACCTATCAGGAGATTAAATCACTGATTGAGTTAAAATTCTTACAATTGAGTTAAGACTCTTACTGGTGTCTTAGGGGACACCTCACATCCAAACCATAACACCAATGTGCTCCTGAATGTGGCTTTTCTTATGTACTTTGAACCACTTTGTTAAAGCCTGAGCCAGGTAACATAAGATCTCACAACCATTAAGAATAAATCACATTGATTCTCAGTATTTATTCTTTTTCCATCTTTCAGCCCCTGCCTATCCAAGGAACACAGCTGGAGTCCCCAAGCTACCCATGAGGGACTCCTTAGTCTAGAAGCCATAGGATCAGAGAATCCTGCACTCTTCTTTCAAGTTGAACCTCAATGTTTTCACTGGAAACACATTCCTTCAAGTCCCTACTCACTGCTCCTGGGAGGTAAATCCTATTTTCAAACCAAAATTAGGTCCATATTCTAATGAAGGTGTTACACCATTGCATGAATGCTATAGAAAATGTAGGCCATGTGGTCTTATTCTTGGCTTGCAGAACTTCTGGTCCCATGAGCAGGTTTTAAAACATTGACCAAAGTCCATAAAGATAAATTACTTAGCAGAAATATTTGAACTTCAAAAAGAAAGACAATTTCAAAAGTGTTGCCATTGTTCTGAGTTTCAGGACCATTAAAGATATTGCTGCATATACTGTAGATTAGTCAAAATTGGCAGCCCTGAAATTATGGCCCCAAGAATTGTATAAGATTCTACAACTTCTGTAACTCCTTTGTGTTTAATTTTGATTTGGGACCCTGTTTATATTCCCATTGTCTTTGTTAGGTTGTGTGCTATTAAGGGAAGTTGACCATGTTTGGTTCCCATATCCCAGTGGTTGAAACACTGCACAGCATCAAGTAGAAGCTTTTTAATGGCACAGGAAAGAAGTTAGATTCTTCCTGGCTATTAGAGCAGAACTTAGCATCCTCAAACACTGAACTGGGAAACAAAACTGTGCAAGTGTCCTGTTCAGCCTGGCCATGAGAAAGAAGCAGATTTCATGTCCTGGAAAGAGCAATGGCCTTATCACACCACAAGAGCTGGGGTCAGATCCTGACTCTTGTCTGTGTGACCTTGAGCAAGCCTCTGGCCTGTGTACCTCCTGCAACCCTCCATTCCTTTGACTCCCACCATCTCCACGAGTACCTCTCTTGAGCAGTCATCGCTTCCAATAGTGGCTTCTGGAGCAGCCTTCTCTGGGATCTACCCAGGTCCTCTTTGATTCCCTCCATTGTACTCTGCCTGACAGTAAGAATGAGCTCTCACCAAATAAAGCTCATCATTGCTCTCCATTGTGCCATACTCTTCAGCACCTCCTGTATGTCCAGCCAGATAACATGTGTATTCTTTAACCAAGTGCAGGAACCTCATCGTCTGCTCCTTGACTGGTCTCTGTAGGGCCACATTTCTACTTTGTTCAGGCCACTTTGACCTTTGAGCTCCTCACTTATGCAAAGCCCCTACCTGCCTCTGAGCCTTTACTTACGTTCTTCCTCCCCTCTCTCCCTTTCTTAGACCTCATTTCATCTGGATAAGTCTTCCTTATTTTACAGACCAATACCCTGCCTCCAGAAAGCCATCTTATTTCCCCAGACCAGAACAAGTTGCCTCCTTTACACATTCCCATAGAATCTTGCACTTATTTTTCATGGCACTTATCCTCAATATATTTAAGAAATTTTTTTGTGAAATTATTTGTTGGATGTCTGTCACCATGCGTGGGACTAGAAGCTCCCAGAGGCCATGGACACATGAATCTGACTTCTGTGGTACTCTCGTCATCTAGCAGACAGTAGCTTCACTATAAGTGTACTGAAAGATTATCTTTCTAAAACTACTTCCTCATTTACAAATGACCATAGTGCCCACTTCGCAGGACTGTTGTGAAGACTGAATCAGGAACCCCATGTGAAAGCCCTTGCATGGTGTCTTGTATATGGTAGGCAATAAATGCTTGTTGAATGATTATAAGCAGTATTGCTTCTAAGATGCCATCATTTTAAATGAGTCTAGCATGAGGACTAAGTTAGTAATTAGCACCTGTGAAGGTTTCTTTATTAGGTGATTAATGCAACTTAAACCTTAGGTGTTGAGGCTAAGGTATTATTAAGACAAGTGTTGATTGGCATTTGCTGGGTATAGACAGGTGCCTCAAGCCAGACCAGGACACACTGAAGTTTTGTCCTGGGGGATGGGTTCACTATGAGCTGGGGAGACAGAGTGGAGCTGTCTACAGCTAGCAAGTGCAAGGAGATCCAGATGTGTAGATAAAGGCACAGAGGTGCTTCTGAGCTGCTGACTTCAAAATTCAGCCAAGACCCCCCCAAAATGTAGCTCTCTTTCACTCTTCCTTAGGGGGTTCATAGGTAGTGTGCTCAATCAAAGAAAGGAAAGAACACAAGAAACAGAAAGATCTGGGATCCAGGAGGCACAGGAAATGGGAGGCTGGAATTCCCAGGATAATGAAGATGAGAAAACCCAGGAAGACAATTGAGCAGTGAGCACGGCCACTGGAGCAGGTTGGAGGGCTCAGGGAGAGGTGTCAACAGGGGAAAAGTTAGAGTTATGGAGGGAAGAGTCAGAGAAAGAATGAGGAGAAAAGCTGGACATAGGAATTTAGAAAATCAAGCAAAAGAAAAGCGAGCTTATTGTAAACTCCACAGTGAGGCAGGGGTGGGAAGTAGAAGATGGGGGGCAGTAGAAGACAGAAAGTATCAACCATGCAAATCATATTTATACAGTTATAAATACTGACCTCTGACTGAACAAAAATGGTAATCTCAACCCCTGCAGGATGGGCAGGAAGGGGGTGGGGAGTTATGTACTTAGGTGTGTACAGTGGGCCTTATATGAAGAGCCTATGAGTGAACTAATCCTTATTTTTAATGGGAATAAACTCAATAAATAATCAACAAATAATGCAGAAAACCAGAAGAGCTGTTTAAGCATGTTATTGAGAAATATGGGGGGAAAAGACTGGAAGCATTGGGGCCCAGGGCCAGGAGAAGGGAAGCTACCCCTGCTGTTTATTCCAAAATATAGTAACTACGTGAGTGTTTAAACTATAAACATGTATTTATGTGATTAAAAAGTAATAAAAATAAATTTAAAGAAAACTAAGGAGGAGTTGCGATCATGTTTGAGCGATTTATTATTTCACCATATTTTTCAATTTAAAAAAGTGCCCACCCTTGTAGTTTATGTAGGAAAAAAAAATAAAATCAACTTTTTTGAAACCTAAACAAGAAAATCAGCTGTAAACAGAAAAAGCATGGAAAAGTATGGCATAGAGAGACTCTCAGCAGAGTAAGGGAGGTTTTCTTGGTGATAGATTGGGTATGGGGGATTAACCTTCTGCCTGAGCAGGGTGTTTGGTCCAGAAGAATACTTGACTTGTTCCTGCATCCCTGCCCACCACCACCCCATTCACCCCAAATCACTTTAACATCCATAATCACAGGGCCCCAGGTGCCTTCTGCACCTCCCCCTCATGGTATGCCACCTGGGAATCAATGGGCAATGTGTGTGTGCATGCCCCCCCCCATCTTTTAAAATTGTGCTAGCCTCCAAATAAAACACAATTTACCATCTTAACCATTTTAAGTGTACTACCCAGTGCTTGTTAAACACATTCACAATGTTGAGCGGCATTTCTGCCATCCATCTCCAGACTTCTTTTCATCTTTGTACAAATGAAACCCTGAACCCATTAAACAATAACTCCTATCGCCCAGTCCCTGTGCCTGACAGCCATTATTCTACTCTCCGTCTCTATGATTTCAACTGCTCTAAGTACCTTGTGTAAGTAGAATCCTACAACACCTGTTGTTTCGTGTTGTGTTTGTTTCACATAGCATGTCTTCAAGGTTCTTCTCTGTTGTAGCATGTGCCCAAATCGCCTTCCTTTCTTACACTAACAGTCTATTGTATGTTTATACCACATTTTGCTTATCAATTAATTCATCTATGGACACTTGTCATGCTTCCATGTGAATAATGCTACAACAATGGGTACACAAATACCTCTTCAAGATCCTACTTTTCATTGGTGAGGGCGATATATTCCCCAAAGTGCAATTGCTAGATGGCACCGCAAATCTCTTTAATTTCTTAAGGAACTGCAATGCTATTTTCCGTAATGACCGAAACATTTTCCAATCCTACACACAGCGTACAAGCGTTCCAATTATTCCACAACCTCACCAACACTTGTTATTTTCTGGCTGTGATAGTTGTCATTGGAATAGGTTCGAGGTAGTATCTCATTGTAGTTTTGATTTGCATGTCCCTAATGATTAGTGGCATTGAGTGATCATTTCATGTGCTTATTAGTCTTTATTTTGGACATGTTGCTGTCAACTAGAGTCATGGTGCTCATTGCTTCTGTGTAATCCTTCTTCACAGTGACTCGCGCAGAGCATGGGCAATTAGGTACTGAAAGTACTTAATGCAGAGGGTCAGTAGAAAAACTGCACAGTGAGCACGTGGGTTGGGGCCTCTTAGAGTTGGCTTGACTCCCACTTTCACACTGGAGGCTGGGAGCAGTAGGACCCTGGGTAAGTTAAATCTTTCTCTGGGTTTCTTGTTTTGTAAAATGAGGAGAGTACAAGAGCCTCAGTCACAGGGTTTGTTGTGAGGACCAACTGATATAATGCAGAGTGGCACATCTTAAATGCCCAATAAATGCCAGGAACTTTAATAATCTGCACTCATTTAGGATATGAATACAAAGAAGTCACGGCCATCAATCACTCTTGAATTGAATCATTCAACACTCCATTGAATCATTCAACACCGGCAAATATTTTAAATTAGTTATAATTTTAACTATTTCCAAAATCTTGAGACAACATTGAAAATGTACATTCTTTTAAAATTTTTCAATATTGTTGAAAATATAGTTAATGGTACAGAAAGACCTATAAAAAACACCCCCCAAAAAGTTAGCCCCTATTCTCCTATCATATCCCAGATCTATTTCTAGAGGTAAGCATTTTCACTTCTTTTAGGTTTTCTTCTGATATTTGCAGCTGTCTTTTAAAATAATGGGCCTATGCTGCTGTTTTTTGAGTCTCAGTTTTCAACATGGTGGTAAATGAAATTTAACTTTCTTACCCTACTGCCCCACCCTCCCTCCAAGTGTTTTAATTCTAGTAACTAAGTATATCTTTATTTTTCACCCATTAGTCAAGTTGTACATCATGATTGTCTTTCCTTTTCTTGAAAGTTTATTTTTATCTTTCTAGGAGTTGACAATTGTTATGATGATTTTTCATACATTTGGTTTTCTTTCCATAGTTTACTTGTTTTAAAACAAATGTAACAACATATCTGTTAAACACATTGTTAAACTACTTTCCAAATGATTAAATGAATCAGATCTTCCTTTTGTTTCTTCCTGGGGTGCTCCATCTGGAGTTGTCCACCGCCTGCCTCCTTGGACACCCTCTCTCTGAGACTCCTCTGTGTTGTATGGTGTCTTCGCTTGGTAAACCCTCTGTCTTCCCATCTTGATGTATGTCCTTGTTCTGATGAAGCACATCTTCTAATGATTCTTGAGGCTGGGTACACAGGAGGTAAAGTTTTAGAGTCTTTATCTAAATACTTACCTGATACTTTAATTCCTCCTTCACATCAGATTTTTATTGAGTTGGATATAGAATTCCAGTTAAAAATCATTTCCTCTTAGAAATTCTAAGGCATATTTTTCTTTTAGTATTCAAGATTGCTGTAGAGAAGTCTAATGCCACTCTAAGTTCAATACTTTTCTAAATGACCCATCGCCCCGCAATTGGAAGCTCTTTTGAAACTTCTTGCTATAAAATTTCATAGGAATGGCTTTCGATGTGTGTGTGCATGTGTGTGTGTGTGTGTATGTGTGTGTTTAAATCCTTTCCCTGGGTGTGAGATGGTTCTTTTCAATCTGGAAACCCCTGACTTTTTATCATGAAAATTTTTCTTTTAGTATTCTTCCCCTACTTTTTCTTTTTCTAAATAATTTCTGATCACACACAACCTCCTGCATTGATTATCAGTTGTTATTTTCAAAATCTAAAGTTTCACTATTTCGTTAATAATCTTCTAAACTTCTGTTTAAATTTAAAAAAAAAAAAATTTTTTGGTACTGAGGATTGAACTCAAGAGCACTCCATCACTGAGCCACATCCCCAGCCCTATTTTGTGTTTTATGTAGAGACAGGGTCTCACTGAGTTGCTTAGCGCCTCACCCTTGCTGAGGCTGGCTTTGAACTTGTGATTCTCCTGTCTCAGCCTCCCTAAGTGTTGGGATTACAAGCGTGCGCCACCGCACCCAGCTTAAATTTTTAAAAATTTTTATCTTTCATGTTTTTAATTTCTGGAAGCTCTTTCCTCTTCCTCTTCATTAATGAATCTCCTTTTATGGTGACTTAAACTGGCTTTCGGGATGTGCTATCTTTATTTCCCTGCCATTTCTTTTCTTTTTACACTACGACGTTTCTTCATTTTATTTTCTCTTTCCTGTTGAAAGTTTCATCAAAAGTGATCTTTTGATCATTAAGACTGAGGCAGAGCTCTGGGTTCATAGTGAGGCCCTGACCCTTGGCCATCACTAGAAGATGATCAGGGGGTGAGTTGTATTTCTCACTAGGAGCGCCCAAACATGAGGAGATGAGCTGTATTCTTTTGGATTTGCAGTTTCTCCAGAAAAGGAGCTTCTGGTCTTCTGCCTGAGGCAGGATATGGAGGCTGATGTAAGTCTGGCTGCCAGCATTCCAGAAAGAGAAGTGGAGTCTTATCTGTGGACTTGTTCATCTTCATTTCCCGGATGGTATTGCATCTTTCACTCTGCTATTCCACAACTCTTTCACCCAGAGCACAACAGTCTCCTGGCTGCTTGGAATGGGGGAAAGATCCCAACATCCAGATTACCTATATTCTGAATTTCTATTCATCTCCCTCCACTGCCACCTAACGTAGCACACGTTGTCTTTACCTCTCAGCTTTTTTTCTGGTTCTTTCTGGTAACACCTTTTTACCCTGATTGCCCCACTATCACGGAGGGCTACTGTTTCCTCCACTCTGGTAAGCCAATTGCTGCTTCTCCAGATATTTTTCATATTTCAAAATTTGTTGAAATCTCTTCCCCTTCCCTGAGTGTTTGCCTGTTTCTACTATTTTTTAAATTAATGCACGTAATATAAAATTTACCATTCTATCCACTTTAAAGTTTATAATCCCATGACAGTGGGCTCATCACAGTGTTGTAAACCATCACCTCTGTCTGGTTCCAAAATGCTTTCATCACCCCAAAAGGAAACCCTATGCCCATTAGAAGGCCACTCCCCATTCCACCTCCCCAGGTGCTAACACCTTGAAATCCCAGTCTGCTTTCTGTCTCTGTGGATTTGCCTGTTTGGGATTTTTTTCAGTAAGTTGAATTATCCAATCAGACATTTTGTATCTGGACTTTCACTTAGCATGTTTTTGAAGGTCAAACATGTTGTAGCATTTATCAATATTTTATTCTTTATTCTGGCTGAGAAGCAACTTTTATATGCATATACCACATTTTGATTATCCATTCAGCAGCTGATGAACATATTTCTAGTTTTTTTTTCATTCCTCTAAGGTGTTGGAGCTGGGGAGGGGAGGTACTAGATAATGTGAGCGGTCAATCTGATGTGTGTAGCCAAAATGTTTCTTCCAAGAATTAATGTAAGCTCCATCTTGCCAGTCAGACAGCAACTGGACTCATTTTTACCTTTGTTAGAAAACTGGCTGTGTGACCAGTAGTCATCAGAATCATCATGAAAAAGATATAATTTAGCTCATCAATTAAAAATCTCTTTCTCTTCCCTGTCCTGGGGTCTCCAACACTGAAGAAACTAAAAAGAAAAAGAAAAAAGAAAACTGCAATCCCAAATTGGAATAGCATAACTGTTTGCATATTAGATAAGTATGTTTAACCCAAAGAATATTTACAATTAAGTATAGAACCGATCAAGTATTTCAAGCTCATAGACTAATGGTTTGTGTTGAAGAATTATTCATGGGTAGTCAGTATATAAAAAAAAAAAAAAAAAAAAACATAAAATTTCATTCTACAAAATCTCATACATAAGAGCCTGGAGTCAAACACCTTGAGACATGAGCAACACTCTAAATGAGGATTTACCATAAAGGGATTAGGGTATATTCTTAGGCGTCACTGCTCATTTTCAGAATATCCTAGGTAGATACAACATGATCTATAGATAAATTAAAAAATAAGGGAGGAGATGCTCCTATGTCAGAATTTGCTAAAAAGGTCTAATTCCCAAGCCAATACCTAGAATGAGCATTTGGAGAGATTACATCAAAGTGTCTCTGACTCTTGAATGTATTAAAAATATAAAATCTGGGCTGGGATTGTAGCTCAGCAGTAGAGCGCTTGCCTCGCATGCGTGAGGCCCTGGGTTCGATCCTCAGCACCACATACAAAGCAATAAAATAAAGACATTATGTCCATCTTACAGCTAAAAAAAAAAAAAAAAATTTAAAAAAAAAATATATATAAAATCTTAGCCACTCCTGGAAAGGGTGGTGCATATTTCCTCAAAATCCAACCAAAAAGGCTGATGGAAAAATTCAAGCCCCTAGAAAGAGCTTAAGGCATGTTTGGTTTTTGTTTTGTTTTGTTTTTTCATTGAAAAAAAATGAATCGTGCACCACTGGGCACGGTTGTAGCCTTCCTTTGTCCTGATTTTGGAAGAAAAGGAAATCCTTCCTCTGCAGTTTTCTTGGGATCCCCAGGCCGGCGGATATTCAGCCCTTCCTTGGAGGCCTGGGGAGAATTCCTGGATATGCACAGGCCAGGTGCTGCCTCTGCCTGGGTTTGGGCATCAGGCCCAGGCATGAACGCACACATGCATTTGCTCCCTACAGCATCTTCCCTCTCTCCTGACGGCAAAGACATGGGCAGCAGCAAGAACAAAGCCACAAAGGGCCATGCTCCATAGGCTTCTAGCATTCTACCCACAGTCCCCAGGGCCTGAGAGGTGAGGGCCTTGCCATGAGTTATCAACTGCTACTGGCAGATGAAAGCTGCGGTGAGCAGAGATCTTTGTCTACTGAACTCCTGTGCAGCAAGCATGGTACCAGGCTTTACAGAGAGACAGAGATCCAATAGCACAAGAGGGGGGCACACCAGCAAAACAGATCCACAAGACAGAAAGGCCAAGCAGGGAGACAGGACACACAAGTTAGTCAGCATGTTTGTTGGGTGGCTAGGAAAGGCGGATGCGAGCATTGATGACGTGGTGGGGGTAGGGACTGTAAAGGCTGCTGCTTGTGGTCATACTCACCACCCTCAACGTGACCATCCCTTTAACATCATCCTGCCAATACCATCATCATCCATTCAAATAAACCGAGCGAGTGACAATGTGCACATCATGCTATTCATCATGCCCGACATGACCATGCCTGTAACTGCCTTTGCAGCCAACTGCTGTCCATGTTGTAAGTTTCATACTAGCTTAAAATAGGCAAAATGTAAAAAGAAATGTTACAACTTGGTTTTTCTCCTAGTGAGCAGTGTCAGACCCGATGCTGGAGTGGATTTCACAGGAATCACTATGTGAAACTTAAACGGTAGTAAATGTGCCCATTCCCTTTGGTAGTGTGACAGAAGTAACCTTGCCCTGCAAGTAGTCATAGAGAGAAAAGGAGGATCCAATCAAAATCATTCGATTAGCCATACCTGGAAAACTTGGAGCAAGAAATAAATCAAACAAAATTTTTCAGCTGATATTGTTGGTGTGGGTAGAAATGATAGGATTTCTCACATACACAGTCGCTGATACTCTTTCCCTCCTACTGTGGGTTCTGAAGGCTGGGACTGTTGACTTTGAATCTGGTTGGAATATTAGTGTCTTTACTCAGGGACATAAAGCTATTTGAAGGGCCCCAGACCCATCTCAAGGGAAACAATGAGATGCAGACCAGAGTTCCCGAAGAAACGAGAAGAACCGACAAATTGTCCAAATTGCCATCGCTCTGCCTTGAGGATTAATCCAGGCAGCCATTCACTCACATAGTCATCAAATAAAGTGGAGAAGGCAAGAAACCTCAGGGTTACCATGGCCCATAGCTACTAAAAAAAGCAGGAACTCTGCCCTAAGGGAACACCCACTTTTTGGCCATACTACCGCTCCAAGAAACAAGAGCCATCCCTGCCAAGAAGCCTCCGGGAAGACTCCTCCTGAAGTTCAGCCTCCAAGCACTCTTCCATTCTTCGTATTCTATGAATTTCTACACTGAGAACTCAATTCCAGTTACACCCCAAGATAGTATCATAATGATAGGTAAATATAGGCCCAGCTTTCTGGCCTGGCAGCCAAAGCACACAGTGCCACAGGGGAGAAAATGGGTTGATTTAGATCTCTCGTAGCTGTGACGTCTTAGAGTACAGCAGAAGGCAGCTGGGAGCGGCACTTATCAGACAGTGCTGCTAAAAAGCACTGGGGAGATGCCCGGGACTGCTCCCTGTGACATGGGCTTTCCTGGGAGGGGTGAGAACAGGGCTGCCTCTTGATGACATTGAATGAGCTAAGCTGATGTGAAACATTGGGGTTCTGTGGTCCAACTGGTGGTCTGTACAGCGGGAGAGTCCTGGAATCAAAAAAACCCTCAGAGGTGGGAGAGGTTTGAGCCATGTCACCTCTCCCCCAAGTAGAGGAACCAAGGGATGGTTTGGGGGCAGACTTTAGACTTCCTGTAATCATCAGCAAATCTCCAAGTCACCCCAAATGTACTCACAATATAAAGGTGAAAAATGGTGCAAGATCTGCATATGTTGCTTCAAGGAAAACTACCACCTTTCCTTAAGGGATCAGCAGCCCTGAATCTCTCCTTCATGGGAATTTGGAATTCCACACTCCCATTTCCTCCCTAGACCTTCGGTGCCTTCTCAACCCTACAAATGGTCAGCCTCCCTGCAGAATCATAATAAAACGATATAAACACTTGATTCGATAATGTTCAGCCATGTAAAATGACGTTCACACAGACAGCACAGCAATTCAAAAAGGTCTTGTGATGTCAAATGTTGAGGAAAAGAAATCGGGACACTAAATTCAATATTCACTAGACTCGATTCACATTTTTTTTAAGAGAACGTATTCATAAAACATACCTAGACATGATCCCACTTCCACAAGACACCCAGAAAGCCCAGTTCTCAGCCACAGAAGGTAAAGCAGTGGTTGCTGGGAATGGAGGTGGAGGAGTGGGGTTGTTGTCTAATGGGTGCAGGATTTGGGAAGATGCCTGTGGTGGCTGCACCATGATATAAAAGGAATGAACCCGCTGAACTGTACCCTTAAATGTAAATTTTATGTTATGTATATTTTACCACAATTTAAAAATGCACCACAAAAATAATGAGGAGGAAATCAACCAAAAGTTAAAGGTTCTTGTATTTGGGAAGCCTATGTGGTTCTTTCCTCCTAGTTTTTTTTGTATTGTCTAGAATGTATTCAAGAAATATTTTAATTGATCATGGAAATGCCAACAAAAGAATTGCTTTTAAAAACAAACTTCAATACAGCATGGAATAATGTCTTTCTACACATTTCTCAGGGTACTCACACATTTTCTTCATTTAAATACCTTGGCTGGCTGAACTACCCTACCTGTTTTACAGAAGAGGAAACTGAGGCTCACAGAGGTTCACTGACCTCCCGGATATGAGTGTGTTGACAGAGACAGTGGATGGGAATGCCCCTTGAGACTTCAGGCCATTTTCACTGCATGTGGCTGGCCCAGGCCACCAGGGTTTGACATTCATTTTGCCTTCAGACACACATTTCCTTAAGATGGAAAAGAATAGCTATGCATTTACTAGAATTCCAACCAACTTCTACCTTCCATTATTATCCTGGCTTTTGTGAAAAAGAAACATGACTTTAAAAAAAAATCTTGCATTAGTCCAAAAATGACAATTTCTCTCTTTTTTTTTTGTATTTTTTCATTTTTTATTGGTTCATGTTAAACATAACATTGAGATTCATTCTGACATGATTATAAATGTACAGAATATAATTTGCTCCAACTGAGTCCCCAGTACTTCCTCTTACCCTCTCCCTCTGTTCCCTTTACTCTACTGATCATTGTGCTTTTTACTTATAGTTGTTTTTTTTAATTAGTGTCTTATGGATATACATAATGGTGAGAGTCACTGTAGTATGTCCATATATGTACATAGGAAAGTTAAGTCAAATTCTTTCCACTGTTTTCCCCTTATCCTGTCCCTCTTCCCTCCCCCGTCAATCCCCTTCTATTCCCCTGATCTTTCCTTTATTTTGATAGAATCCCCACCCCATCTCATTTCTTCTCTCTCTCTTTATTTTCCTTATTTTAGACTAGCTTCTGCATATCACATAAAACATTTAACTTTTGACTTTCTAGGTCTGGGTCTGGGTCTGGCTTATTTCTCTTAGCATGATAGTCTCCAGTTCCATCCATTTACTGGCAAATGTCATAAAGTCATTCTTCTTTATGGCTGAGTAATACTCCACTGTGTATACATACCACATTTTCTTTATCCATTCACCTGTTAAAGGGCACTTAAGTTGGCTCCATGTCTTGGCTATTGTGAATTGTGCTGCTATAAACATGGATGTGGTTGCATCTTTATAGTATACTAATCTTAGATTTCACAAAAAAAATTTCTTGATGGATTCTATAGCCAGCAGATAAATTTCAGCAAAGTTTCCTCAATTTTTATTTCTCAGGATTAGAAACCTTGAGCCATGAAATTGAAGCATGAAAAGCTCAGCTAGGCTCAGGAGAGAAGACATCTTGAGGCAGGAAACTGAGATCCTCTAGTTTGGAATGTTTTTTAAAAGCCAGGGATATTAGTGATTGAATATGATAATTTCATTTGTTTTCATTCGTTACAACATTAAATTGCCTCAAGCACCTATTTCTCCCACCTTCTAGTTGTTTTTCACTTTCAGTGAGTCAGTTGCGTACCCCGAGGACCTGTGTCACAGAATCCCAACAGCACAATGATAAAGATGAATTGCACACCTGCAGATGTCCTAGGTATCACTTTGTCTAGCTTCCATCTGCCCCAACCCCAGCTCATCTTAATTGGTCCTAATTCCCAGCTCAGTGACCTTTGCACTCCCAAAGAATGAAAAAATCAAGCAGTGAATGTCAAACTCAAGAAATATTCATAAGTCCTTTGCTAAATCCCCTGAAACAAAAGAAAGCACTTCTGGTATTCAGCACCTCCTAATTAAGGAACAACGCCTCCTTAGTAATAGAGGGAATATGGGGCAAGAGAGGGCTCAGTCAGTACTTCTGCTGAGCCTAGAGAACCAGCTTGGCCAGTGCAGGAGACAAATAGATCCATGAGTCAGTTGGGTCTGGTATACCCTGAAAGCCATCAAATCCAAAGCCCTTCTGTAAATCAACACAAAACTGTCCTCTCTTGGGTTCCAAGCTCTGTGGAAGTCACAACGAGGTGACGTGCTCCAGGAAAGAGGCAACTAGAGGGAATTCACAGCAAAAGATCTTAAACAGGCATAGGAAATGGGCTTTGCTACCAATGTCACCTCTGAGTGTTGGAGTGGCCCTGGAGGCTGTGTCGAGAAGGAACTGCAGCTACAGTCACGAGAAGGATAAGTAGGCTCTGTCTTCTGTATTGTGGGGACAGAGGAGCGTGGCAATACCTGTGCCAGGCATTTACTTGCTACCCCTGGCCCAAACTCTCTCTTTTCAAAAAAAAAAAAACAAAAAGGTTCCCTAGGCAATGCTGTTGTTAGGCAAAATTGAGAGGAAGAGAAGATTGCTTTGAGCAAACCTAGCTTCCCTCTGGCTTCCCCACCCCAGTGTCTCCAGCACCCAGGTAACTTCCTGTTCTCTTCCTAATATCCCAGTCTCTCCTTTTTCTCAAGAGAGTATGGTAAATGACAGTTTAAAGGAAGGAATCAAAATGTCTGTCTAATGAGCTGATGAGTAGGATCTGGGACCACTGATTATAGGAAGGGGAAAGAAGGGATTCTCCTTCCTCCTGAATTCAACCTACTCCTGCGAGTGGTAATGAACTCTGGATCCAGTGAATGAAAATCCCTGATTCAAGTTCGCCCAGGAATGGGAGAAGGAAGACACAGCTGAAGGGCAGCAAGAAGGACAACCAGGGGCCATCTTTCTTGCTCATCAACACAGAAGCTTGAACAAAAGGCAGAAGAATTTAACCAAGACACTCCTCCTTTCATGTCTGGGGTCACACCATATTTGACCCAAAAGCAAGACTCAAGTTCATTGCTAGGAAAACAAATTCAACCCTAATAGGGCAAGCTCCCCAGAAGACAGTGCAGTCTCTGCTCTTGCTACACATGCTTACTTTATTCAGGAAATCAACCCAAGGGCATCACCCAAAGGTGATCAGAAGCCGTGCATGCAAACCTCTAAGTCACTTAACCTACTTCTCTGCCCCTAAACATAGCTAGGAGATTTAATAAATGATATATAAACCAATGACTGACTATGGTCCCTCAAGAACATAAGGTCTACCTGGTGATAGACATCTTTGAATAAGCTGTCAGCTAGTAATGATAAATGGACAGTCGTCTTAGTCTTTTCAAGAAGGCAACTGCTCTCATGGAGCCTTCCTACAGCTAAATGAGTCTCACTTAGATATTGGTACCTCAGAACCAGACCTAGTCCAAGCATCATGACATGGTGCCTCTACTAGGACAGATAATCCATCTCCCTCCTCCCTGAACCTACCGGGGAGAACATGGTAAGTACATGGCACAGGTGAATCATAGGGCTTCGGGTCAGGCTACCTGTGGTATAAATCACGGCTCAGCCATTTTTAGCTGAAAAACCTTGGCAAGTTACTTAACCCTATGTCTCCATTTCCCCTCAGTAATGGAGAACACATACCTCTCTGGGACCATGCTATCTTCATTAGAATGTTTCCCTGAAAGTGGCAGCCAGGCTGATCCACAGAAGGGCATTCCAGTCACACAGTGGCTCATGACTATGGTGTCCCCTAGAGTTGTGTTTTGTTAATTGCACATAGTGATCCTGCCATTAGCACAGGAGTTTTGTCTACCCTGCCCCTTGATCTGCCCTAAGTACCTGCAATAGTGCCTGACTAGAGTAGGAGCTCAATAAATAAGGCTGGGTGAATGAACAGGGCTTTCATAAGGATTTAACTAAATTATTTACGTAAAGGGCCTGGCTCTTGAGTCAATGCTCGATACATAGTAGTGATTACCTTTGTTGACACTGTCATTAAATTAATGGGAAAAGGTCACCCCCTCACCCCTCCCCAGCCTGGCTTTTATAAGTCCATGGGTTATGGACTTGTCCAATCCTCTGGCTCCAGCTGAGGATAGCTCCTCTCATATCCTCTCACCAGGTCACCTGCATGGCCTGGCCTGTCCCCTTCCTGTCTCTGGTCCTGCTCTGACCCATTCTGACCCCAAGGCTACTGCAGTACCACAGTGCTGCCATCTAGCTGCCAAGGGCAGCTATCTCATCTTCCGGTAGACACCAGAACTTTCCTCTTCCCCACCTTTTCTTGGCTGCCTCATTTGGCACCGGGATCCCTAATCAGTAGCCCAGTTCTACTCAAAAACCTCAGCTCCTTCTTGGAAACGGCAGGGACCTGAAAACAAGGGGCTCAAACAGCTTTGCCAACAGGGACATTGAGTAAGGACAGCACTGTGTTCTGGGTGGAGGGAATGTGGTTTCAGAGAGGAGGGTGAGGATTTTCCCGGATGCTCAGAGAGGCTGTGTAGATTTTGAAGCTGCTTCTCTTTTGAAGGAACAGATTTTTGTTTTGAAAATAAGACAACCCTGGCCTCAGCCTAGATGTGCCTGAGCTTCTCCACCATCACCGCACCCACACAAACAACCTGCTTTGGGGGGGACAATAGATGGCCTCCTCCTCTGTACAATATGAATGAGTGTCAGGAAGGAACCCACCCCAGAAATGCCTGAGATTCCACTATTACTGATTCATTCCTCGGGCTCAGCACCACCCACTCTGACTGCCTTGGAAAACACAAATTCTCCTGGGAGGGGCAACACACTAAGTTCCTGACACCTTGAATGAGTAAATTCATCAGACATTCTATTTCCTCCTGATAGGAGAGAGATCTAGGTGCTCAGCCCAGGGGGTTGGGTGGGTCTTGCAGGAATCAGAGAGGAGGGAAGGCTTTGGTGTCAAATTTGTTAGGGGCACTAAATTTCCTAGAGCTGGGCCTGCCTACATCCTCCAGAGACAGCTGGCTGTGGAGCTGTTTATTTCCATGAGTTAATCACCAGAGGATTAATAGAGACAACACACACAAAGGGCCTCTATTCATTCATGTGATAGATGCTTCACAAGTGCTGGTCTCTCCTACCCCTCCTGTGAGTGGAAAGAATATATTGTCTTTGGTGCAGAGCCCACCCCTCATCTTCAGGTTAAGGGTGAGTTAAAGAACATGGGTTTCTTCTCTCCTCCACTGTAGAGTGCGAGTACTCCCCTACCCAACCAGTCCCTTTGGGCTAGGCCCCCTTGCCACTGCAGAAGAGAAAGAGAGCCAGGTGCAGAGCTTCAGTGACTGCTGGCTGGGGCCCTGAGACTGGGTTTCCTGGATCCCAGGGCCCTGAGAATCTGAGAGTCTCTTGCCAGGCATTGATTAGGCTCTACTTTCCAGCTCTGCAATGGCCCCCCAGAAGAGGGAGGGAGCCCTGCTCTGTGTCTCAAGAGGCTGGCTTCAGGAGACTACTACTAATTTCTTTTGCCCTCTGGATTCCAGAGTCAGTCGATGGGGGATCCCAGCAGGAGGCTGGAAGGTAACTCAAGGGAAAGGTGAGTTTTCTCCTTCCCTGACCCCCTCCTACTGTCATAATGATGGGTTAACAGCATCCTCCTAGCTGTGGCTCCTGTGAGGCAGCCCCTCACCATAGCACTGGTGCTGGT
>PVHX01011639.1:0-63072 GCA_004024805.1 Geosciurus inauris
TGGTAGTGATGGTGATGGTGGTGATGGTAGTGATGGTGATCATGGTGATGGTGGTGATGGTGATCATGGTGATGGTGGTGGTTATGGTGGTGGTGATAATGACAGTGGTGGTGGTAGAGAGGGAAATGGGGAACTGACCTCTTGTTGTATGCCAGAATTGGTCTGAGGCATGGAGATACCACAGTGACCAAGACAAATGTCCCTGCTTCCCTGGAAATCAGAGCTAATGAAGACACTTGCTGGTGAATAAGCAAATTGATTGGTGTATAAAATAATGTTGCAGAGGGAGGAGTTAGGGCCATGTGATGGACTGGGGCCCCTTGGAGGAGGTGACATTTGGATACAGTGTTAGGGGAACGAGCATTGTGAGGGGCAGGAATTAAAGAGCACTCCTCGCCTCTGTCCCCTTCGGTTGGGTTCCTGAATCTATGTCACTCTTCATGGCCTGCTGGATTTGCAGTCTTGAACCTGTTGTGCCCCCTCCCTGGGACTCAGATGCCCCTTGATCCTTCCATCTCTGAAACGCCAAGCATCTCTGGGGACCTCAATGGGCCACAGAGCAGCCAACAGTAAACAGTCGGCCTGAGGGGCCTCCTGGGGTCAGGGCCTCAGGAGGTGAACAGTTCACCTCACAGTGGGCCTCTGCGGGCCTCTGCGGGCCTCTGCGGCTTACCTGGGACAGAGCTGGCTCCAGAGCAATTTCCCTCGGATCAAACGGTCTTTGGAACCCCCGCAGGTCATGGCCATGACGTGTTCTGTTTAAGCAGCGGCAGCCGGTGGAGGGCGAGCGCTGAGGCCGTGTCTGGGAGGAGGGGGCTGGCGACCCCGGCCCCGGCCCAGCTAGGCGGAAGGCCCAGCTTAGGGGGAGCCGGCATATGGAACCCATTTGGGACATTCTTTGTGCATAAACCACTTTTTCCAGGTAAGACACATGCTGTATTGACTGTGAAAGATGAAATAGCTCTGCTGCTCGCCGGCTACGCTTTTATGGATCTTAATTAAACACATGGCTTCCCTGGCTGGGAAATTGGACACTCTTTGTGCGGAGGTGGTGTCGGCCCAGGGGAGGCCAATCATAACCTCCCGTCCTCCCTGGACCTCACAGACCCTCCGTGCTTAGAAAATGTGCGCCTCACAGAGGGGCTTTGATTGCCAATGTCTGCACAGCGTCAGGCCTGTTTCCAGGCCCGAGGCAAGTGGTGGTCAGGGTCCCAGGTGGCCGGTGGGGAGGCCTGGGAGAGCAGGGCTTTCAAGCTTCGTCGAAACCCGGAGCTCCGCTTGCGTTGCTGATCTCATGTGGACGCCCAATAGAAACCAGATGAGACTGCCCGCCGACGGCAAAGGCCGTGGGCAGGGGTGTGCAGGTGGCCACTCGCTCACCCCAGGCACAGCCAGGAATTAGCTGCAGGGGGGTAGCGAGGCCAGCAGCCAGGCCATGGGTGGTGTTCAGCCTGTGCCTGGCTCATTCTGTTATTCCATCAGCAGTCACAAAACCAAGTAGGCTAGGCCATTTTACCTTTGAGGGAGCCCAGCTGAGACAGCGGCCTGGCCTGCCCAAGGTCACCTGGAGTGCGTAGCGGGAGGCTTGGCATTTGAGACCCTGAAGTCCCAGTGCTGGGCCACCTCTCTGGACCTCTTACTTGGCGGCCCCTGATGGAGCCTAGGGATTGGTCCCTGGTCCCTTGTTGTGTGGTGATCTCCATGGCTCAGCCCCTTCCCATGTCTGGCAGTGGCCTGGGCCCCTGGGAGGGCCAGAGTTCCTCTTCCTCCAGAAGGTCCTCTGCCACCAGCTTGGTGGGTCCAGGAGGGCATGATGTGCTCTTGGTCACCAAGGTACCAGCATGTGAGTTCCTGGGGCCCCAGGACTTCTTGGGGGACCTGGGTTTGATAAGAAAAGCACCTTTACTTTGGTTTGTTTCTGTAAAGCTTTGGGTTTCTGCTGGTTTCACAGGTCAAGGAAGAGATGGACACATTGATCAGAAAGTGCATGTTCCTCGGGCTATTCCTTGATGCATCCGCTCCTAGTCATTGCCCAGGATCCCCGGCCAAGCCAGAGACGCTCCTCATCAGATGGACCGAGGACTCATTCTCACATGGCGCTCCTGTCCTTCCCAGGTGTACAGTTGGGCTGCCTTTGACAAACGTATATAGCTGCAAAGCCTTGACCATCATCAAGGTGCAGAGCATCTCCATCATCCCCCAAAGACCCCTCCTGCCTCTCCCCTACCAGACCCTGAGCTTTTCTGTCTCCACAGCCCTGCCTTTCAAGGATGCTGTGGCCCTGGAGCCATGTGGCCAGGCTTCCGAGCTGGCTTCTTTTACTTTTGGTTACGCCTTTGAGGTCCAGCTGAATTGATAGGGACTTGGTTAGCAGACCGGATGGCCCCAGGGAAGACAGGGCAGGGCTGTCTCTGGGGACCCTGGAGCAGCCGAACTTGCTCACAAATGTAGGGCGGCAGGTTCTGTAGCCCCTGCCTGTCTCCGTTTCCTATTAGCTTGGGGGTAACAATCAATATGTCTTCATGGGGTTGATGAGAGACAATGACCACATCTGACCAGTCTCTGACCAGCCGAAGGGAATCATCCCCAAGGACCAAGAGGAAACAGCCCCACGTCAGGCGACGTGTGAGGCTGATGGTGAAGGGAGCACTTTGTGCACAGAGGACCAGGGAAGGAGTCAGGGACACGGCCACTACTGTGTCCAGCTGGCTACGGTGGCTTGTCCTGCAGCCAAGGTTTAGATGGGATGAGCCCTGTCTGAGGATGCTCCTCTGAGGAGGAGCACAAGGGGCAGTCTGCGACCTTGGCACGCTGGTCACCGCGCAGCCTCGTTTCCCTGCATCTCTCCGTCGCTCTGTGTTGCCACTTCTCCATCCACCTGCCCATCACCCTCCCTCCCTCCTTTCACGGCTCCATCCTCATCTCCCTCCATCCTTCTTCCAATAACAATGGAGCCCCTCCCTGGTGGGCCCTCTGCTTGCTCCTGGGAGTGGGGTAGAGACCAGGTCCTTTGCCTCAGCAGGAGCACATCAGTTAGGGTGCGGTGTGGCCTCGTTCAAGGCTCTACCTGTAACCAGCACCTGGCGCCTGCACACCAGTGACCTCTTAGTTCTTAAGATACGCCTTTCCCCTTCCTTGAGAACCTCGCAGCCAAACCCTGCATTCGTCACCTTCCTTGCTGGGTTTAATCGAGATTCCCACCATCAGGTTTTGCAGGAACGTAACATCCAGGTACAGCCAGCCGGCCTTGTGTCTGGGGCTCCATTCCTCAGGTCTGTGGAGATACAGGTGCTGAGACTCCTCTGGACTGGGGAGTGGAATCTCTCACCCTGGCTGGGAAACGTCAGCCAGGAGCCTGGGTCTGTGTGCAGGAGCCTCAAGCCTTGGCCTGGAGCTTTTCTCTGGTATCACTGTGGCTTAGCCTGCTGGACTGGCTGACCTCCTTGTGAGCAACGTTTGCAATGTTTTTTTTCCTACCATGGAATTTTCGAGGCTGACAAGGAAAACTGCTTTTGCTAGTCCCAAGGTGGCCCCTCAGCCCGACAGGAGGGGTCAGCAGCAGCAGAGGAGTGCCCAGAGGCGACCAGGAGAGGCAGGAGGGAGGCCAGCGAGGATGTGGCGTCACATTGTGTTGGACGAAGTTGGTGTCCCCGTCCTGATAGGTTTGGCCTATTAAATGCGTGCTTAAAGCAGGGACACCACCAGCAGGAGCCACGGGGGCTCAGGATATGTGGATTTGGGCTTCTAAGTTTTAAGAAGAAAGCACTGGCCACAAAGGACAGGCTGCCACCCCGGGCCTCCTGGGTGTGGGGCTACCGCCCTTCCTGGAGGACACCGAGGCGCAGCCTGGCAGATTGCTTCAGGACAATGCAGCCGTTCCTGTCGGGTGGGGCGGCTTGCAGCCCAAACAATAGGCCTGGCCAGCCCCTCTCCTGCTGCCCCCTGCCTGAGACAGATGCCCAGAAGCCCCCATGAGCGCCCTGGAGGTGACCTTGGGGGCCGCCCTCTCACTTTGTGGAGGAGTGGAGGGGGGTGCAAACAATGGGGCCTCGTGCCAGGCGCGGGCTGTGCACAGCCGAGCCTCCCCGGGGGAGTGCAGCCTGGCAGGTGGTGCTGTGGTCTCAGGATGCAGGCCCTTTCCTGGGGTGCCCGGCCAGGAGGCAGGGTGCTGGTCAGCACGCGGCAGGAGAGGCTTGGTGCTGGGGCCCTCTGGCTGTCCTCTGGGGGACCCACGGTATTGATGCTGCTGGTTCTGGTTTGTCCTGACAGCCTGGCCCACCACTGGTGCCTGCAAGTGTCAGTCAGAGAGGCAGTTGAGTAGCGCTGTGGCGCTGGGATCCTGTCAGGTTTCACAGCCAGATGCCCTTGGAGAGGCCCGACTCCAGGCGCACATCCTGTCTTGAGCTGGGGACACAGGTGTTTTCTGGAGGGAGGCCAGTGTAGGAGGACGAGGGCCAGGCTGGAGTTTCCTTTCTCCCGGCTGCACCCAGGGTCTCGCCGTGAGGTCCGAGTGTGCCTGTGTGGGCCAGTTCACGTGGGTGCCTGCCACGGCGCGGGCGACTAGTGCCTGTGGGGAATCTTACCAACGTTTATTCTCTGATTGTTGCCCGGCTGGAAAGAGGATCGTCACCTTGACCGCAGATGAGGAGGCCGAGCCCCCAAGTGCACGCTCCTTCCCCTGCTCACGCTGCCTAGGCCCCTTCTCCTGCCCACCCTCTGGATGTTTCTGAGGATGTGACCACAGGTTTTGCCATTTGGGGTGATCCATTTTTTAAGGGCACAGGCTGATGCTGACGTCCTCAGCCCGGCTCCCGCTTGGCTCTTAGTGCCACCTCTCCCGGGCAGGGTCTGTGCAGAGGGCATTCCCTGGGTGTTCACAGACCTGGTGAGCATGCGTCTGCTGAGGGCCGGGGACCGTTCCGCACCAGGGAGAGGGGTCAAAGCCCACTCTGGGTGTGCACCCGCCCTCCCTGAGCTGGGGTTTCCTCCTCTGTAAAGCAGGCGGGACCAGGGCAGTCCAGGTCTGGGGTCCCTGTGGTGTTCACATGGGGACTCACAGGAGTGGCCTGCCCAGAGCCAAACTAGCTGGCACTTCAGCCCAGATGGAGGCGCCCCCCACCCACCCACGGCCTCTCACACTCGGTGTTCTTCCCCGGAGGCCAGCGCAGGTTGGTGCCTGCCATGAGGACCATGAGGGCTGCGGCTGGGCCTCCCTTTGGTGGCCTCCCTGCTGGCTCCTCCTGCTGTGCCAAGATGGACTTCCCGGGAAGGCATCGGGTTGGTGGAGGCTTTGTCCCTGGTTGATTTGCACCAGACTGTGGGTCCCCTGTGGCTCTGACCTCCCTGGTCCATGTCTGAGGACAAGTGTTCACCACAGCCAGGAGCTGTGAACATGACCCTCTCCCTGGGGCGGCCTCCTTCCAGGACTCTGAGCACGGTTCACCCCACGGTGGACGTCTGTCTTCAGGGTGCTGCTTGGTCATGGTGGGCTGTGGCCCCTGCACCCTGCTCCGACCACCTGGCATTTTAAGGATGACCACGTGGCCCTGAGCCACACAGGGCTCTCATGGGTAAAAAAGTTGAGGTGGAACTAGTCACAAGCCCTGTCCATGCAAGCGGCCACTTTGAGGTCCCTCCCTGTGGTTCGGAATCACGGGAAAATGGAATTTTAAAGCTGTGCTGGGCGCAGCCATGTACGCTTGTGAGCCCAGCAGCTCTGGAGGCTGAGGCAGGAGGACTGCAAGTTCAAGAGTAGCCTCAGCAAGTGAGCGAGGTCCTGTCTCAAAAATAAAAAAACAAACAAAAGGGGCGTGGCAAGCAGCTCAGTGGTCGGGCACCTCTGGGTTCAATATCTGGTACGAAATAAATGAATTAAAAATAAATAAATTAATAAAATAAAACGAAGCTGTGTGTTGTGTTAGAAATGGCCCCTCCCGGCACAGACGCTGGCAGGAGGCCCAGGGAGGAGCTTTTTGGGGTCACTTGGGACCCAGAGTGTGGACACCAACCCAGGACCCTCTGGGCTCTTGGGTCAGGGTGCCGTTTTCACTGCTTTGCCCCCAGTGACACCTGGTGATTTTTCTAGGGACTTATGCGCTGCTCATATGGAATCACAGAGAACTTCTGGGCAGACAGTGTGGTGGTAAGATATCCAGAGGGCAGGGCAGCTTGAGGGGCACGTTCCTCCTGGGGCAGCTGGGTCTGGGATTTTTCAGAGCCGTCAGCCCCGGTCTGAGCCCTTGTCACCTGGGCCCATTAGGTCTAGGTGGAAGATGGTGCTGGGGGGTGGTTGCCTGGCAAGCCGGGGGCCTGGGTCCATGGCTGTCCCGGGCAGCGCAGGGCAGCTCAGTCCTGCTGGGTCTGCCAGGTGGGCTGTGAGGTTGGTGGCCCCAGGAGCAAGGAGACATATCTGCCCCCACGGGCAGGCCCTGAGGTGTCTGCACATAGCTGGGGACATTGAGGGGTCTGCTATGGGGAGTCTGGGAGTGGGAAAGAGTTGCTGACCGAGGAGGACTGGAGCCACCTTCTGGGCCACTGTCATGGAGAGGGGTGGCTCGGCTTCCAGGTGTCCTCAGCGTTGCTGGGCCTCCCTCTCCTGGCATCAGCAGCAGGTGACCTGTTTCACTTGAGCCTGGCTGCTGGAGGCTGGTGGGACCTTGAGGCCTCCCTGGGTCACCAGCAGAAGGACTGGCCTCTGGTGACAAACTGTTCACCTAACTCCCAGGGAGAGCTGCCAAGGAGCAGTGGGTCTCCGAGCCCGACCCTGGCGTGAGGGCCGCTGCCGGTCTCCCCGGGTCTGGTCTTATCTGGACACAGGGTCTGTTGGAGCCTCCCCCAGGGAGCCTAGCAGGGAGCAGGGGTCCGTGCTGCCCAGTGGAGTAATTCGGGTGTGTGGCCGGGGGACGCACTGCCAGTCTGCGTTGGGTTAGTCGCATGAACTGGGAGACGGTGTTGCTGGGTGGTGATTCTTAGGGGGCAGTGGTGTGGAATCTATCTTTGGGAAGGACACCGGGTGCTTTGGGGGTGCTGGCTCCTTCCACAGCTTGCTCTCGGCGGGGGAGCTGTGGTGGGTGTCCCTGGGGACAAGCCGTCCCCTCTTTCTCCATCCTCCAAGTGTAACAGCCACTGTGACCAGCACGGCGACAGCCATGGTCAGCAGCGTCCACTCTGCATACAGATGACCCGAGGCACAGGAAGGTGCAGCCCTGCTCAGGGTCACCAGGCCAAGCTGCCTAGGCACCTCTGTCTGCTGACTTCACCCTGGCAAACTTGGGCCTCGTCCATAGCTGGGCCCGGCTTCCCATGGGCCCGAGGGAGGAACGGAAGGGGGTGACCAGACCGGGGCCGGGCTGGGGCCTGGGCGGGCCTGTGGGCTGTGCCAGCCCAGCGCCAGCCAGCCGGCTCGGAGGAGTGGGCCCACTTGGCGGCCGCCTGGCTCTGCGAGACGCTTGTCCCCCTCCTGTCCGGTCCGGCTGTGACAAGTGGGCTTTCAGTAGATATGACAGCACTGGTGGGGGTCCCTGGCCCTTGTCCACGTCTCCACACTTGACTTGCTCAGTGTTCACTGGCCCGAAATAATGTCCCCAGTGCAAGACGGCGGACGGGACATTCGGAGTGGCCATTTGCTTTCTTCCCCCTCCTTGTTAATACATTAAACATGCATTACTGGATTTCCACCCCGTCCCTCTGACAGCTGTGGAAAAATAAAGAAAATTCAGTTTGAACTTAAAAAGCTTAATTTATGTCCCGCACCTTTGTCTGCCAGGTCTTTCCTCTTCCGAGGGACGGGCCCCAGGGAGGGGAGACAGAGCTGGCCACACCACGTGGCCCCGGGTGCCCAGGCCTTAATAGGGGCGCCCAGTGGCCAGGGCTGAGCGAGTTTTCAGATGGAAATGGGACGAGACAATGTGATCATCTGTCCCGCAATCTGTTTGGAGGGAAGAAAGGGCGGCGGGAGCAGTGCCGCGGGGGAGGTCCACTCGGGGGCTCGCGGGAGGGACAGATGTCACGAGGCCGACGTGCTGGCCTTTCTAATTTCAGCCTCGAGAGCGCAGAGTGCTTCGTGACACATGTTGAGGGCGGGTCCCCGCTCACGCCGCCTTCCCGGTGCCTCCCTCCCGCTCCTGTTCTCGGGTCGCTGTCTTTGAAGGGGGTGTTTCCTCCCCGAGAAGGGGACGCTGGGCCGACCACCTCGGCACCCGGGACCAGGCAGAAGGGAGAGGGAGGGCGGCCTCCCCTGGCCACTGCCGCCGCACGCCCATCCTCTACGCCGCCTCCGTAGGCCCACGACCCTTGCAGCGTGTGAGTCCGAGGCCTGGATCATGTAACAAGCACATATTAAGCACCAACTGTATGCCATAAATAGGTGGGTCCCGCACTGCTGCCTGTCCCTTGGGTGTGGCTGGTCTGAGCGAGGGAGCAGGGCCTTAGACAGTGGCAGGGCCTGGCCCAGTGGGAGGGGTCCTGGCCTCAGGCTTTCTAGGGGTTGGGGCTGGAGCCCGAGGGGACACAGTCCGCAGGCTGGGGCTTCTGTTGGTGCTGGTGTCCCTGTGAGGCTGGTGGGACGGGAGCTGAGCCTTCTATTTGACAGATGAGGAAACTGAGGCCCAGAGGTGGAGGACAAGCCAAGAGGGGCCATCAGATTCGGGAGCCCACATCCAGGTCAGGGCTCACCCTGATTCAGGGGCATGGCTGTGATGCTCATCCTATACACAAGGAACAGAGAGGTAAAGTGACTTGCCTGTGGCCACACAGCTCCCAGCTGAGGGAGGCCTGTTTGAGGATAGAACTATTCTGTTATGTTTTGACTCGTAGTAACGTACAGCATGGCACCTGCCATTCCAACCCTCTGTGAAGGGTCACACATGGCCATGAGGTCATGCACTACTGTGACTGTCAGGGTCCAAAGCTCTCCCTCAGCCTCAGCCGGGACGGGGGCTCGCACGGCCTCCCTTCTGCCTCTGTGGGCCTGACGCCTGGCCTGACTCCAGTGCTGCCCTTGGCCTTCTCCTTCTGCCCCAGCTCCCCTCCGAGGGCCCCCTAGTCCATCCACCTCACAGGGCACAGGCTGGTGACCCTGAGAGGCACAGTCCGCCCGTCGGGGGAGAGGGCCCGACAGACCCTGCACTTCCCTCGTGCCAGCCACCCCGCCCCGTGCCGCGAGTGTGTTGGGGGAAGGTGCGGAGACCCCCAGCCCGGCTCCCCGCCGGAGGGCAGCGACAAGACCAGCAGACGCCCTGCGGGCGGCGTGGGCTGCAGGACGCACCCTCGCAGGGGCTCAGGGGGCCCGGACGCCTGAGGGTGCGGGTGCCTCAGAGGGGCCCAGCCGGGCAGCCGCTCCTGGTCCCCACGGAGGGCAGGCGTCCTCTGTGCCCCGCCCCCACAGGAGCCACTCGTGGACGCGAGGGAGGGGCTCCTTCCCCTCCCCAGGCAGGGCCCCCGGGGAAGCAGCAGGTCCCTCAAGAGCCCGTTGGCAGCCAGGCAGCTCGCGGCCTCCATTTCCCCACCCACGGCCGGGGCTGGCCGGGGCTGGCCGGGCATTCTTCGGGGGCCCCTCCAGCTCTGATCCGGTATCACTGACCCTGGGGGAGCTGGGCAGGGCTGTGGGGGTCTCTGGGGAAGCGTTTGTCTTGGATGAGGCTGTGCAGAGGGGCTGCTGTCAGGAGGGGCCCCTCTGCCCACAAGCCCAGCCCAGGCCAGGCCAGCGGCTGCAGCCCGGGCTTCCTTCCAGACCTGGAGCGCCACTGGTCCTCAGGTGCACCTCTGCTGTCAGGAGAGGAGAACTCCAGCTCCACAGCCTCCTGGACGTGGGCCCTGCGAGGTGGGCACCACCAGTGAGGCCTGGCAGCCCCCTCTGAGCAAGCCCAGTGGCGCGGGAGGGGCCCCCGGAGCAGACCTCTGTGCACGACTCTGAAGTCCTGAAGGTGGAGCTGCTGGGTCAACAGCAGGCCTGGGTGTGGGCTGGGGGTGCGTGTTGCCAAAGTGCTATCCAGAAAGCGGGCGCCAGGGCGGGCCCCACTGCCTCCACCTCCACTCTCTAAATTCCACTCCATTCCACTGCATCTTTGCAGGTTTGGCAAATGCACAATGATATTTTAGTCCTTTATGCTCTAAGTTGCCTTTCTTTGATAAAGGGTGAAATTAAACATTTTGTTATCCATATTTACTGACTTTCCTTTTTTTTTTTAATGAGCTACCCCATTGAATGTTTTTGTTCATTTTCTGTTATTTTGTGTCTATTATTGATTCATAAGAGCTCTTTGTATATTAAGGCTATGGAGAAGGGTCAGAGTTTATTCATAGATGACATTTCCTTTTTGTGAAGGGGGCAGATCAAATTTTCACTCCTTTCTCAAAGTTAGCTGATGTTTGAAATTCTTATTGTAGATTTTTCCTCACCAAGTTTTACATTTTTCTTTGCATTTTGTAACTATCTGGACACAGACACCCCTGGAGCAAAGGGTCCCAGTGTAATTGCCTTTGTGGGTCTCAGTGTGCAAGAAACTATGTCTGAGCTCATGTTCTCTGGCCAGCAGATGATAGGGAAGGATTGAGCCGCAGCTCCCTCCCCAATACACAGCTCCTGGTCCTGGCCAAACACACAGCCACCTCTTTGGGGACAAGCAGATTTTTCAAACAAAGTTTGCCAAATATGCACATTTTTTCCTCCAGGGCAGATGCAAACGGTCTTTTCAAATAGGTTTGGAGGAAAATAAATGAGCCCACGCTGGGGCTTCAATAAATCTTTGCGTAGCCACAAGGGTGAGTTTTAGGGCGGATGAAGGGCCCAGTGTGTGGCTTATGAATGACGCTCAGTGACGGTTTCCCGCCCCCACCTCCTTCCTCCCCTCCTCTTCCCCCAACCCAATTTAAAAGTGGACATTAATGTTTTAAGACAGAGGGACATTTGGGCATTGCCTCCACTCCTGGAGGAAGTCCCTTGGTGAAATATTAGCTGAGACTGTGCTCCAAGTGTGCCTGTGATCTGCGTGTCCCCACCAGGGCCTGTCCCTGGAAGGTGATCCACGGGCTGACTGTCTGCTCAGGGACCCTGGGATCCCCCACCTCCAGCCCCAGGCTGGGCTCTGGTCCCTGGAGGATATCGTCCCTCCCTGGTTGTGTCCCTGCTGGATGCTGGACCCTGGGGACCTGCAGCAGCTCTGACTGGCCGCCTGCCCCTGGGCCTTGCCCTGTGCCCGGTCCCCTTGCCTCTGCCCGACTAGCAGAGACAGGATTGAGAGCCTCACATCCAGCACCCCAGCTCCAGGATGGAGGTCCGAGCCTTCGCTCAGCAGCCCATGATGTCCCCCTCTCCTCCCAGAACAGGTGACTCTGAAGGGACAGACAGGACAAGCCACTTGACCTGGGCTGAGAGGACCTTTCAATACTTGGTCACTGGGCTTCTTGTCCTGCACACATGTGCCCCCGAAAAAAACCCAAACAGAACATGACGTGAACAATGACGTGAGTGCCACATGCTGTCCCCAACCTGTCCTCGCAAACAAGACTCTTGGCAGGGGCGTTTATTGCACGAGGGGACTCCAACCAGAGGGGAAGACAGCTGGGTTGAGGGGACCTGTGAGCAAGGCCTGGGAGAGGGACACTCTGCAGGATCACTGGAGAGAATTTGCAGGGGCCTGGGGCACAGGGGGCCATGGGGCCTCCACTGCAGGAGGTTTGGAGGCCCAGGGGAAGGCCTGGGGTTGTGTCCTGTGCACGGTGGAGGTGGGAGGGTAGTGTGTTTGGATCTGGCCAGGGGAGGACGGACCCAAAGACGACGTCATCTGTGGGAGACTCGCAGGATAGGCCTGGCCTTGGAGGGGGCCTTGGGGTCTTCCGAAGGACTCCATGCGCACCTTGGAGCATCACATGTCACATCAGGAGTCACAGCTGGGACTCTGGGTTCCATGGCCCACCCACTAATTCTGCCCCCGGGGCCAGACAATCTGGCCTGGAAGGCAACCTGGGTGTCCTGGAGACTTTCCTCCACCCCAGGGCCAGTGTCCTCACCCAGCGCCAGCACAGGTGACCCCCTCCCCCAAGATGCTTTCGCAGCAGAAGAGCTCCAGGGCGGGGCTCCTGCACCCTCCTTGACCCCAGGAAGGCAGGACTTGGAGAAGCTGGGCCACTTGCCGGGGTCACCCCGCTAGTGAGGAGGCAGGGGGCTCACACACTGAGCTGGGAGGCTTTCCTGCAGGGCCACCAAGAGTCCTGGCTGCAGCCACCTCCCCACATGTCCCCTCACATCTGACACCAACTCTTCTCACATCTTACTGGTTCTCTGGCTCCAACCTGGCTCAGAGTCTCCTCTGATCTGCAGGACCCACCCCAGTGCAGAGGTGGCTGGGCTACAAGAGCTCAGGGAATCCGGCTCCACTGCCCACCCACCCTGCCACCCGCCATCCATCCATCCATCCAAACGCTGTTTCCAGGTCTTGTCAATCATTCACAATGACGCAATGGACAAATGTGCAAACGGATCTGTGTCGGTGGCTTGTGTCCCGTCCCACGTCAGCTCCGCCTGCTTTACTGCAGCCCTTCCTGTGAGCCTGGGTCCCTGTGACAACCAGGATGCCCTCTTCCTGCTGCTCCTGTCTGTCCTCTGCTCTGGGACCTTTGGGAACTTCTCGCCCTCCCACTCACACAAACCCAGAAGGATGGAGCCGGCCCCCCGGGACCACCCTTGACCGTGGGGGTGGGAGTTGGGGTGGGACAGCCCGCTTCTGTCTCTCGGGGCCCAGCGCCTCTGCGGGGCTGGCTTGGATTGGCTCCTGCTCCTGCTGGTCCCGCTCCCCCGGTCCCTGTTTCTGCGTCTGATCCCCAAACGTGTCCCTGCATGGGCTCTCTTCCCAGGCTGGGGAAGACCCCAGGCACAGGGACACATTTCCGATGTTCTGCCGGTTTAGGGCCACTGGGATTCCCAGCCGGAGGCACCGCCCGCCTAGCAGAGGCCCCTGGGTGGGTGGCTCACTCATTCACTGGGCACTCAGGTGGGGCTGCTGGTTCTGCCAGGACTGGGTCCCACTTGGCTCATTCTGTGCTGTATGGTGACATCCATGTGGCCGGTGCTGAGTGTGTCTTGGTGACTTCTGTGAGGAGGCAGAAGTGAGACATGGGCTGATGCAGGACACACAGATCCAGGGTCAAGTCCTGCTTTCCCACTTTGTGCTCCAGCCCCCGAGCCTCAGTGCCCCCCTCTGCTGAACGGGATAAGAATATGTGCTTAGGGGGTCCCCTGGGGGCAGCAACGAGGTCTCCACACCGGCCCTGGCACAGCCCTGCCTGCGGAGAGCTCATGGTGCAGGCCCAGGGCTCGGCTGTCACTAATCCGTTGACGTGAGCCGCCTTGGGTGGTCACTGGTGCTTCTGAGCCTGGCCCAGGTTCTGTTGGCCTGCCTCCTCTCTGAAGCTGCCCAGCACATCCCTTGGTCTTGGAAATGGCCCAGGAAATCAGCAACCTGCAGCTCCCTGGTGGGGACCCAAAGAAATAAGCACCTTGGTCACCAGGAGGTGCCTGACCGTCTGGTGGTGCAGGGGCCACGGCAGGTGGGGCAACTGGCCTCCCCTCGTCCCTGCTCACTTCCATGGCTGCCAACCCTGGTCCCCTGAATGAGGTTGCTTAGGGACACGGGCCCTCACCCCTGGAGAGAAGGCCCATCAGGAGGCGGAGGCCATCTCAGAGTTGGAGGCCTGGGCCTTGCTTGGCCGGTCCTGCAGATGGCTCCCTGCTACTCAGGCTGACCGCGGGGCTGCACTGCCTGGTGCCAGCCACCTAGCCTCATCTGCCCGCCTGTGCCAAGCAGCCGATGGACTGTCCCCGTCTGTGTGCCCACGGGGTCCGGCAGGCGTCCTCTGGCCCAGGGTCCAGCCTTACACTTTGGCCCACTGGCGGGCGCTGGGTCAGCCCTCGCACCCTGCAGGGGGTCGGAGGGCACGTGGGAGCCGGGCAGGGCCAGCCCTGGGCTCTCCCGCGCTGCTGGCTGGAGCCTCGCCCACGCAGGCTCAGATGCCGTGGCAGGTGCTGGGGGCACTTTGGTGTTGTGAGGCCAATTTGGGTTCTGCTGCGGGGTCCACCTGCCCAGTGAGCAAGGGCACCAGGAGGCAGGGATGGGTGGGGGGGCTCCGGACCACACCCACCTCCCCTGCACCTCCCCTTGCTGGCTGGCACCCAGGGCTTTTGGGTTTGCGCAGGACCTCTGTCCCCCAGCTTAGTCCACAAGCTGCCCAACACCGTGCTGGGCTCAGTCCTCCAGAGCTGTTCCCCAGTCCAGCCTGGAGTCCAGGTCAGGGGCCCACAGGCTGGTGAGGCCGCTTCCTGGTGGGATGGGTCCGTCTTCCTGCTTGGTTGACCTGGTCCCCTCTCAAACGCTCTATCCCCAGGGCCTCACAGTGGGGTGAGGGTTTCACATGGACTCTGGGGACACTCCGCCCATGGCAGCCTCCTCGCTGGCTTTCCATATCTGTCCCATAGTGAGTCTGAACTGACGTGTGAGTGCCTGCAGGGACAGGTCATCCTGCAGAGCTGCAGAGGGAGGCTCAGAGAGGGAAGCTGGTGTCCCGAGGCCACACAGCCTGTGACTGGCACGGCTAGGCGCTCTGAGGACTGGAGTGGGGGGCAGGGTGCTGTGGCTGGCAGACCGAGGGTGCCCCCGTGAGCCCGGCTTCCCCGTACCCACACTCTGGGCAGTGCCGTCCCCTTGTGAGAGGGCAGGGCCCGTGACTTGCTTCTGACCAGCGGCAGTGACGAGGATGGACAGTGCTGTGCTGTCTGTGGCTCTGTCCCGCTGTCCCCTCACTCTGGAGACCTCCCTAATGGTCTGTGGGGGATGCCACATGGCAAAGAACCCCAGTGGCCTCTGGGGACTGTGAGTGGCCCCAGCCATTGGCCGCCAAGAAGTCAGGACCCTCCATCCTATGACCTGAGGAATCAGGTTCCTGGGTAAGTAGGGCGGCAAATTCCTCCCCGGTCGAGTCCCAGGATGAGGATGCAGCCCAGCAGAAGCCCCGGCTGCCGCCTGGGGAGAGCCAGGCCCTGGCTCCCAGCCCAAGTGTGCAGGACCAGAGGCTCTGCAGGTCTAAGCTGCTAACTAAGGGGCAATTTGTTACACAGTGATGGATAACTGACACAGGAGGGGCGACAGGGAACTTGGGTGCCTGTGACGTGCCCCCTGAAGACTGTCTTGGATGAGTCACGGGAACAGCTACAAGGGCAGCAGCAGCTGATGTTTACCAGCTTGTGGGACGGCATGATTGGACATGTGATGAAACCTCGCCGCGGCCCTCTTAGGTGATCGGCTCTGTTACTCCCCTCACTTTACTGGTGAGGAGATGGAGGTACAGAGAGGTTAAGTAACTCACCTAAGTTCACACAGCTAGAGAGGGCAACAGCTGGGATTTCAACCCAGCTCACCGGTGCCCTTGAGTATAACCCAAAGCTCTCGAAGGAGAGGGAGAGGCAAGAGGGACAAGGGTGGGTGGGCTGAGCCTGGCTTGAGGGCTTTCTGGGCCCCACCCTCTCTCCTGCTGCAGGGTCTGGCGGGGAAGGACTCTGCCCTGTGCCCCTCGCCCGACTCCCCAGGTCCCCGTCTCCCACCTGGCTCATCAGATCCCGGAGGCGGCGGGGAGGGTCGTGGAGGGCGCTGGGCTGCCTGGGCTGCTTCCTCTCCTGCTCCGGGGCGCCCTCCTGGGGGAAGGAACTGCCTGGAGTCGGGGCGAATTCATGAGGCTGGGAGAGAGGGGCCAGAGAAGGGCCCGGCGGCAGAGCTGACCCGCGAGGCCAAGGGACACACAGGCTGAGCCGCTTGGACGATGTCAAATGTCCTCACAACCACGTTTAAAAAAAAGAACAAATGGGTGAAATTTATTTTAATAATATATTTTATTTAACTCACTGTATCCAAATGCTATCATTTCAACCCACACTCTTTATAAAATAGATCATTTTAATATTTTACACACACATACTTTTTTTTTGTAAAAAGTCCTCCACCTCTGACAGGTCTCAGTGTGAGTGTGCTACATTCCACATCGCCGTGGGTGACCAGTGATTACGGGGGTGCCTGGCGCTAAGTGGTGGCTCTGCTAAGTCAGGCACAGTGGGACTGAGAGCAGCCTGGACCCCCAGCTGCCTGTGTGCCTTGGGCTGCCACAGGCCAGGTGCTGTTCTAAGAGCTTTGTGCACATGCGCCAGTTCACCCAGCTTGTGAAGGAAGGTGCTGTCATCACACCTGTTTTTGGTTGAAGAAATGGAGGCTCAGAGAGGTTAAATAATTTGCCCAAGGTCACACAGCTGTTGGGAGGTGGGGGAGAGCTCTGAGGGCTGAGTTTTATTTGTGTGGCTATTTCAAAGTCCGATCATTAGTCCATCATGAGTCAGAGCCCAGAGCAGAGCCCCAGGAACGGGGCTGAGCCACTGGCCGTGCCTGTGCCTGGGGATTCTGTGCTGTGCAGTAGATAAGTTGGCTGCCTGCTTTGTGCCAGCAGAAGGGCAGCCTGGGGCAGACCTGGATTTTTCCACCAGGAACTGGCTTTTTCTCACCTTCCCATGGATCCCCTCCCAGTGCCTGGTGTCCAACCAGGGTTCGTGGGCTGGGCTCCCTCACCCCAGCCTCCACCCTGCCTCAGCCTCGCCCAAGAGCTCGCAAGTTCAGGCATCAGCCTGGCATTCCTGCCTGTGGGGGAGGCTGGGCGGCTCCCTGGCCTGAGTGGCACTGCCCTGCCCGCCTTGGGCTGGGCGCTTCCTTTCCTCTGGGGTTTCAGCGGCCAAGGCAGTGCCTCCTCTGGTTTGATGCCCCCTGGGCACCGGGCCTCTCTCTTCTCCCCATGCCCCGAACAGGCCTGGAAACTGCTCCAGGTTGAGCTGCAGCTCTAAGCGACCTGCTTACGCCCAGGCCGAGGGCTTGGTGGCTATACCCACGTCTACACCTGCGTGACCCTGCCAGCCCCGCCAGCCCCGCCTCTGACCCTGCGGCTGCGGGTTGGCTCTTGTACTGTGGGAAAGTGGGCACTTCCAGATGTGACCTTTTCTGTCACCATCCTTGGAGCAGCACGATCTTCTGAGATTCATCCCTACAGTGTCTGAACACTGCCAAGCGCCCTGGCCTCGTGGGACTGTTTGTTCTCTTACCATGGACACTCGGCCTGGCCCCAGGATCGGGCTGGCACCAAGTGAATGTCTGTGGTGTCCCCGCGTGTCTTGGGGGCATGGGCCTCATTCGCTGGATCTGGGCTGCTGGGTGCCCTGAGGCTGTAACTGGTGGAGGCTGGGACCTCGGGTGGCTCCCTGCTCTGCCGTGGCTGGGTCGCTGTGCCACAAGTGGGCTGTTCTCTTGGATCCTCTGCCCATACGATTCTAGTTGCCTTTCCCCTGGGCTGACGATGCCCAGCGCCTTCTGTACCCCACTGGCCACGGGGCCTGCTCTGGGAAGGGCCTCTCCAACCCCTGCAGTTGACAGAGCCAGGCTGCGTCTCGCTCACGGACCTGGGGGGCTGTTTCGAGGCTCCACCGTAGGTCTTGGTTCTGGGTGTTGTGGACGGCTTCTCCCGCCCTGCGGCTGGCCTTTACTCTTTTTTAAAAAAAATTTTTATTTCTTGAACTTTTTATTTATTGTCTCTTTTAAAAATTAAGCCTTTTATTCAGAGATCAAGATCCACATGCGGTTTCAAGAAGCAATACAAAGATTCCCACACTCTTGACGCCGTCCCCGATGGTAGCACGATGCCGACCCCCTGGGTTTTTGGCACCTTTCCGTCACCGCAGGTCCCTCCTATAGCCTTTTATGAACACACCTGCTTTGTGCTGTCCCTGTCTTGCCCCCTGGCAACTGCCAATCTGTTCTCCATTTGGTAAATTTTCCCCTGCAATGTTACGGAGACGGAACAATACATTAGCTTCTCCCCATTCGGCAAAATCCTCTAGAAATTCATCGAGGCTGCTGTGTGTATCATAGCTTTTTCCTTTTTATGACTGAGTAATATTCCATGGTGGGGGGCAGTTTGCCTGATAGTCTGCCTGTTGAAGGACAGCTGGGCTCTGCTCCGGCTCCTGGCTGTGGGCAACAGAGCTGCTATGAACACCCGTGTGCAGGTTTTGGGGCAAACGCATGTCTTCATTTCTCTGGGAGCTGGTGCCCAGGGATTCAATCGCTGGGCCAGGCACTTCTCGCGTGCTTATTCACTGTTTTTCCTTGCAGCACCAGGGATTGAACCCAGGCCCTGTGCTCTGCCGCTGAGCTATGCCCCCCGCCTCCACATTTTGTTTTTATAGGAGACGCCAGACTGTTCTTCAGCACGTCTGCACCATTTCACATCCCCACGGGCAACATGCGAGTGACTGTCATCACGTCCCCACCAGCATTGACGTCACTGGTCTTTGTCGCCGCCGTTCTGATGGTCGGTGGGACTAATGCACCGTGCGCCTCCCGGGCGGTTCCCGGGGTCCACATTTTGTCTGTGTTGCCATCCTCGTACTTGCCTGGGCGAGACATCCCTTGGGGCCTCTGTCCTGCTCCGGCTGGCTGGCCGGCCTTCGGGAGTTTGGCCTGTGTCCCCCCCCCCCCGTCCTTTGCCGGCTCTGTGCCGGGTGCCTTCCTTGCCCCCTCTGCAGCGTGCCTTCCCCGTCCTGGGGAGGCAGTTTTTATGTCATCGAAGTCGGTTCACAGACATTTCCATTTATGGGTCATGCTTTGGACGCTGCATCGAGAACCTGCCCAGTTCTAGTCCCTGAAGTGTCCCTCCAGTGGCTTTTCTGGTGGTTTTGTGTTATGTGGACACAAGCCTCTGAGAGCTGGTTTTTATGGAAAGTTCATTGTTTTGTTTGTGGGTCTGTGGACGTCCTGAGCATGGGTCCCTCATGCCACATTCCTCCGTGGAATTGCTTCCCATTGGGTGTCAAAAATCAGCTGGATAATCCCAGCAGCTCGGGAGGCTAAGGCCGGAGGATCGTGAGTTCAAGGCCAGCCTCAGCAACTTAGCATGGTCCTCTGTCTAAATAAAAAATAAGAAGGGCTGGGGACGTGGCTCAGTGGTTAAGTGCCCTTGGATTCAATCTCTAGTACCCCACCCCCCAAAAATATCAACCGGGCACATCTGTGTGCAGTTATCCCAGGTTTCTGTTCTGTTCCATTGATCTACATGTCTAACCCTCCTGCCAGCAGCATGCAGGCTTGATTATTATCTGATTATATAAGATAATAATTCAAAATTGTCTTAGCTATCTTAAGTCATCTTCCTTTCCCTTTAGAAGAGTCATCTATGTCCACAGAAAGTCTTACTGGGTCTTTGCTAGGAGCTGCTGTGTGCCATCCATTCTGCTGTGGACATCTACACTGCCGTCTTCCCATCTGTGATTAGAGTGTCTCTGTGCATTTCTATTTAGATTTTCTTTGGTAACTTCCATCATGGCTATATAGTTTTTAGCATGCCCATCCTACACAATTTCTATTAGATTTACATGTAAGTATTTTATTTCTGAGTGATTTAAGTGGTCTTTAAAATTTTTTGATGTACACGTGTGTATTGCTAGTATGTAGAAATACAACCAATTGTGTATTTATCTTGTATCCTGTGACTTTGCTGAGCTCATTTGTTAGTTCTGGAGTTGTGTGTGTGTGTGTGTTTAAATTTCTTGGGATTTTCTACATAGATGATGACATTATCTGTAAAAAGTTCCTAGCAGGGACTGGGATTATGGCTCAGCGGTTGAGCGCTTGCCTTGCATAGGTGAGGCACTGGGTTCGATCCTCAACACCACATAAAATAAATAAAGATATTGTGTTCATCTACAACTAAACAAAATATTAAAAAAAAAATTCCTAGCATAAAAAGGTAGTTTTATTTCCCCTTTCTCATCTGCATGGCCCCTGTTTCCCTTTTCCCCTCTGGCACAGACTAGAACCTACAGCCTGATGTTAAATGTGAATGCTGACAGTGGACATCCCTGTTTCTAGTCTCAAAGAACCCTCCGTCTTTCACCATCGAGCATTACCTTAGCTTAAGTTTCGGGGGATGTTCTTTATCACATTGAGGAAGTTCCCCTCTGATCCGGTTACCTTGGTGATTTTAAATCATAAACTCATGTTGAATATTTTTTTTTAAAGGCTTGCTGACTTTTTTTTTCTATTATTTTTTTTATATCTTTATTTTATGTGGTGCTGAGGATCGAATCCAGTGCCTCACGTATGTGAGGAAAGCGCTCAACCGCTGAGCCATAACCCCAGCCCCTCATGTTGAATATTTTCAAAAGCTTTTTCTGGATCAGTTGGTGTAAATCAGTAAATCAGTTGGCACGATTTTTTTGCCTATCGCTGCGGTAGATTATACTGACTGACTCTGGAACCTTGAGCAAGCCTAGGATCCCAGGGATAAGCTGCATTTGGTGATGGTGTAAAATTTGCTTGTCTGTTGCTGAATGAAGTCCATTGGCTGAGAGTCCATCTGTGATTTTTGTGCCACATTCATGAGGGACCTTGGCCTGTTGTTTTCGTCCCTTCTTTTCGTGACCCCCGATACACACTTCCTTTGTCTGGTTTTGGTATCACAATGATACTGACTTCATAAAATGGATTAACGGGTGTTCCCTCCTCTTCTGTTTTCTGCAAGAAGTTGTGTGGAATTGTGAGTTGATTCTTCTGTAAGCACCTGGTAGCATTTTCCAGTGAAATCATCTGAGTCCAGAGGTTTTTAGGGGGAGTCTTGAAATCACGGATTAATTTCCTCTGTAGTTATGAAGCATCCAATGATCAAATATTGGATACGTTGTGGATTTTGAGAAGCTAGTCAGTCTCATCTAAGTTGTCGAATTTGTGCATGTGGAGTGGCTTGTGGTCATGTGTTGGAGCTGTCTGACGTCTGCAGGGTCTGTAGTGATGGCTCATCTTGATACGTACAACGCATGTCTTTTCCCAAGTCTTGCTGTAGGTCTGTTCATTGCACTGGTCTTTCATCGAGTCAGTTCTTGGTTTCTTCGGAGTTACTTAGTGGTGTCTGTGTGTGGATTTCTTCTGCTTATCCTGTTGGGGTGTGCTTAGATTCCCTTGTCTGTACGTTTATGCCCTCACAACTTGTCAGAGGGAGCAGAAGCGCACTGAGCCCAGGAGCTGTTCTCCTCAGCACCCATGTGGGTATTTACTTACTTACTTACTCCGTCTTCCCTCAGCTAAGACGCCAGCTCCCTGAGGCAGATGCTTGCTCTGCTCACTGCTGTGGACTTACTGCAGGTGATGCTTGAACACTGGGTTTTCACTGCATATTTGCAGCGAAATGGATGAATGAATGGCTCTGCCAGGCTCACTGTGACCTGAGCAGCATGTGATGAGATCCCTGTGGGAAGAGTCTCTGTTCTAAGTGGACCCCACGGGAAGGGTGCCATGACAGGGTTGTTCTCTTCAACAGTGAGTGATGATGGTGGTGATGGTGGTGATGTTGATAATGATGGTCGTGATGGTGGTGATGATTGTGGTGATGGTGGTGATGGTGGTGATATTGATAATGATGGTGGTGATGATAGTGGTGATGGTGGTGATGGTGATGGTGGTGGTGGTGATGGTGGTGGTGGTGGTGGTGATGGTGGTGATGGTGATGGTGGTGGTGATGCTGATGATGATGGTGACACAGGTAGTGATAATGGTGGAGAGAATAATATTATTGCATATTTACTACACAGCAGATCCAGTTCTAAGTATTTTGTTTGTATTAAACAATGAATTATCCCCACAAGTTGGCAAGGCAGACGTGCGTCCCCTCCTTTATAGCCGTGGACAGCGCGGCCCGGAGCTGACAACCCTCCAGGGAGCTGTTAGCGATGCCGGCCTGGGAGGCCTGGCTCAGGGCTCACACGCTGAGCAGCTCCATTATGTTTCCGCTCAATATTCATTAAACTCCTTCCATATGTTTGACACTCTGCGGCACCAAGGCTCAAGAATGGCAAGGACAGCCATTTCCACGCCCTTGCGGGGCTCCCATCTGTGAATGGCTTGGGGAAATCTGTTCCAGCCCGGGACTGGTGGGGACTGTGGGGCCCCCGGACTCCCTCCCCGGGCTCTGTGGGTGTGGCCCGCATCCCCCATGGACTTTGACCAAACCAGCCATTCTTTTTCCTCTCAGATCCATTTTTTGTGGGGGAGGTTTTATTCAAGAAAGATTTCTACTAAACCAAAGTTTCAAAACAGCTGTTTGAATGTCTTTTACCATGTTTATTTTATCCAACCAAATGGGGAAGCAGAAACACCCCTGCCCGCCTGGCAGTGGAAAGGCAGACCTCCACACCACACTCGCACCAGCCGTCCCGGGGCTGAGGGGCTTTCTTCACGTTGGCCAGGCTTTCCTCCTGTTCCTGGGACAGTGGGAGAGGGGCCTGGAGTGGACTCTCCTCTGGGGCCTCTGGAGGGGCCCATCCTGCCCAGGCCCAACCTCAGACCTCTGGCCTGCAGGCTGGGAGAGGAGAGGAGGTGCACTCATCTGCGAGGCTGGGGAGACCCAGGCTGGCCCTGCCTTCTCTCTCCAGGAGCCCCTCGTGCCGCCTGCTCTTGCAGGGCTTGACCAAACCCCTGGAGAGAAGCGTGGGGGGCAGGGGAGGAAGAGGGTGGGAGGCTCGCGCTTCAGTGTTAGAAGAAGCATCTGGACTGCTTGGACGCTGGGCCCCCACCCCTGTGGTTCGACTTGTCCATGTGAGGTGGGGCCAGGGTGGGCCTGACCGCCAGCCCCTAGCCACCCTCATGCTGCTGGTCTGGGGACCGCATTTTGAGTAGCACCAGTTTAGGCAGAGGGAGCAGCTGGCACAGAGGCAGGAGAGCCGGGGCAGGCAGAGGCGCCAGCTGGGAGCCAGGCAGGGCCCCGAAATGCGGGAGCCCGGCAGCGGGTGGCAGGCAGGACAGCTCGTGCCAGCAAGACCAAGATCAGCCCGGCCAGGCTGCCCACTGCAGGGTCTGCTTGCAAGAAGGGGAGCTGGCACGGAGGGGACAGGGAACCAAGCCCAGGGCCTGGAGAGAGCATCGAGCCTGGGGCTGCTACCACAGAGATTCAGAGAGCACCCGGGCTAAAGGTCAGGGGACCTGGTTCACAGCAACCCCCAACAGTGTCCCTGCCAGGCAGTCTGGGTTTCCGCAAGGTCCTGAGTCTCCAGCCCAACCTGCAGCATGAGGTCACAGGCCCACTGGGTCACGAGGGCTGGGATGGGGATCCTCTGCAGGGACCAGAAGGACTCAGGCCACACTGGAGCTGCGGGGACGGGAGGTGCTCCAGCCTCCTCCCTCCATTGTCCTTGGGAGGCAGGGGCCCTCCCATCTGCAGGGCCAGGCCTCCGCCCGCCCCCCATGGAGCCCGCCCGGCCCAGCCCGCTCAAGACAGCCCCACCGAGGGGCGCCCAGAAACAGACCTGGCCCAGCTGGCAGGAGCTGTTTTCTTTCCCCTCTCAGAGGTTTGTGCCTGGTCATAAATCCTGCAGGCCAGTCGCCGGGCCAGGATGCACACGTTGGTAAACACGCAGTCGAAACCACGCTTCCAGGCTGAGAAAGGTGGCCTCACAAAGGGGCCTTGTCCCCCGCGGCAGATCCGAGGCCACCTTCTTTGATTCCTTAACCTTGCTGCAGCCTTGTATGAAATTGGCCCCATTCTCCGGGGTCCATCAAACGTGCATTTAAACGACTTCATTAGCACCGTCCGCTGATCCGTGACCACCGCGCGGGGCCGCAGTCACTTCCGCGAGGCCGGCGCGGCCTCTATCTGGTGGACGTCTAAAACTCCTTGACAAAGTTCCTTTTAAAATTTACTTCCTTTGTTCCGTCTCCGTCTTCTGTGGAGATCTTTAGTGGCCAATGTACTCTGAGATGACTTGGGGACAAAAATGCCGTCTGGCCCAGACAGTAAATCTCGTCCCCATTCAGACACACTAAATGCGTGCTTTATGCCTATTTTCCTGGGCTCTCCAGAAGCTCCCAGCCCGCGAGGTTTCCTACAATAAATCAAACCCATCACCCGGCCGGGCAGAGAGGGACAGCCCGGCTGTGAGGCGCAGGGCCACGGTGCCTGCCGATGAGCAGGCTGGGCCACGGCCACCAGGGGCAGGTGGCAATTGCCCCGGACGGTTGCACAACCTCCCCTGGACCTTTGACCCCCAGGCATTTGGGAGTTGTTTCCAGAGAAAGGAAACTCAACTCCAATTGGATTCTGCCCATGTAGCTGGTGAGCAGAGGGGAACGGGCTCAGCCTGGCCTGGGCCGGGAGCCTGGGGCCAGGACGCCCACGCCCACCTCCTCATGCCTTCCTGGCCTCCCCTTGGGCTCTGCCCAGCTCTCTGCTGGGGCTCACAGGAGCCTCCCACCCAGCAGGAAGGAGCAAGGGCCTTCCCAGAGTTCCTTAGCAAGCACCTCCTTGCCTGGGACTGGGCCACATGACCATTCCTGACCAATCACAGGGCAGGGTGGTTCAGGTGAGAAAGGACACCACTGCAAAAGGACAGTGATTTCAGTGGGTGCTTCGAAGCCCGAGCCTCAGGCTGTGACTCTCCTGGTGGGAAAAAACTCAACCCCATCCCTCTTCCTGTCAAAACCAGGTGGGGCAGCTGTTGACCCGGGTGAGGATTGACATTCCCAGCCTCTGTGCAGCAGGGTGCTGATGTGACACAGTGGTGGACGGCAGCCTGTAATGGAGACCATGGATGGTGCTTCTGTCCATCCCCTTTGTGAGCTGAATGAGTGCCTGTTTTCCCGTCCTTCCTGCCCCAAATGCAGATGTGATGGCACTGTGCAAAATTCCTGTTCCCTGGTGCTCTCCATACTTAGCACTCTTGTGCTTCCAGTCTGATGCCAGGATGTGACCTGGCATTGCTCACTGTTTTCATTTTTACCTCCTTGATTCCTGTGGGACTGTGGTGTCTGTTCTGGTCTTTTCTCCGTCTTTTGACTCTTTGTAAAGTTTTCTTTTTTTCATTTTTTTTGTTGTTGATTTGTAGAAGTTCTTTACATATGGTGGATATGAATCTTTTGCTGATTATAAGCATTGCCTATGCCCTTTGTCTCTTGCTGGTTAGTCTTTTCACTTTTTCTGTGGCGTCTTCTGTCATATAGTTTCATGTATCCATCTTGTTTGTGCTTTTTGTGATGACTGAATACAGCTTGTCTCTGCGTCACGAAGATATTCTCCTAGGTTTTATTTTAAAACTATATGGATGCTCTGTGCCTATTTAAGTGTTTGATTCATTTGGAATTTCTTCCTTTTCGTAGGTGTAAGGAAAGAATCAAATCCTTTGTAAAGCTGATTGTTCTGGGCCTACGTTTGAATGCTTTTCCTTTGTTTTCTTTTCCTATGGATGTATTTTTATATCTCATTTCCATAAAATTTGTGTCTCTTCTGTCTCATCAGTCTGCCTGCATGCACACTGTGCAACTTTAACCACAGTGGTTGTATGGCACATCTTTATCTTCGGTACGACCCTGCGGGGGCCCTTCTCTCTCCCCTCTCCTCCTCTGCCTTGTCCTTCCTCGGGACTACCTTCTGTTTTTAGCACACTAATCATTCTCATAAATTTTAGGCTCATCTTGTCAAGTTTTATGACATAACCTATTGGACTTCTTATTAGATTTGCCTTGAGTTCATAAATGGACTGGAGCACAATTGTCAAATTGGATAAAATCGCAGGAGAAAAAACAGATCCACAAACGTAACTGGAGGTTTTAGTGCTCATCTCTTGGTAATTGATATAAATGGACAAAACCGGAGAAAGACATGGATGATCTGAGAGGCTCTTTTGACCACCTCGACGGAACTGATATTTAAGAGGCCTACCTCCCCAAAGACAGACACGCACCTTTTCAAGACACTCTGGGTGCCACATGCTGGATTGTAAATGAGAGTTGTTCTTTTCTTTGCCGCTGTGTGTGCAAGGTTTCTCTTTACCGTTGGTGTGATCACCGTGTGCCTCGGGGAGCTGGTCTTCACGCGGATCCCCCTTGGGGTTTGTTAAGCTTCTTAGATCTGTGGGTTTATAGTTTACATCATATTTGGAAAATTTTCAGCCATGGTTTCTTCAAATGTTTTTTTTTTTTCTCTTCTCCTTGTATTAGTCATCTTTCGATGCATAAATATTTATCCCCAAGTTGAATGGCTTAAAAACATAAAGCATATTATCTCACACAGTCTTTGAGGACCTGGAATCTGGGAGCAGCTCGACGGGGCACCTCTGGTCCAGGTCCCTCTTGATAAGGCTCCCTCAGGTGCCTGGTGGGGCCACAGCCACCTTAACGTATCAGCTCTTAATGAGTGGACGCTGCTGAGGGCTCAGGACATGGCGGTGGCTTTCCCCCGAAGGCATACTCCAAGAGAGAGTGGCAGAAGCCGCAGTATCTTTTCGACCTTGTTCAGAAGTCGCACGTCATCGCTGACACACGTTTTATTTGTTACTTGGATCCGCCCTGTTTGAGGTGGAAGGGAGTCTCCCAGGGCGAGGACACGAGGAGATGGAGGCCACTGGAATCATCTTGGAAAAGAGTCCCCATGCTCCCAACCCTCTCTTGACCTCTGGGTCTCTAGTTCTATGTCCAATGGACACCCGACATCGCCCTGGAGACAACAGACGCTCTGTTTTTCCAGTCTGTTCCCCCTCATTTCTTCTAGAGTGTTGGGTCAGTTCGCTCCTCCACTGAATATTCTATTCCATGTATTGCAACTTTCCTTTGTGGAATTTCATTTGGTCAAGTTGATTGATAGTGCTGAGGCATCTGTATTCCTCTTGATTTTATATCCACTGTTCCTGCCCGTCAGCGAGAGGGAACTCCAGTTGTGGATCTATTCCTTTTTCCACTGGTGTCTGCTTTTGCTTAGAACATTCTGAAACGCCGACTCCATGCACATGCATTAAGGATGGTCATGGCTGGGCTAATGCACTTTAGCATCATGCTAAAGTGTGTAAGATACGAAGTTTCTCTTTGTATCTTCTTCCATCCTTCCCTTCAAATGTGTTCGGGTATGGGCATCAACTGTGGGTTTCTTATATACAGCACCCAGTTGGGTCTTGATCTTTTATCCCGTCTGACAACTTGCATCCAGAATTGTGGGACTCAAGCTTTTCTCTGAGTTAAAATTGCCACGAGAAGTCTCATGGCTCATTTTTTAGGACCCCAGAGGGTATGTTACACTCTTCCTTATCGACTCAAATCTACCCTCTGCAGTGAGCAGGGAGTTTGACTCCCATGTCACGGGCGAGGATATGGAGGTCTGGAGAGGACGCAGCTCTCCAGCTCAGCCCGTGGCCACCAGAGCCTGAAGCAGGACTTCATGGCTCCAGTCACCTGTGCCTTGTCCACATGTGGCTGCCGCTATGGGAAGGAGGGCCACCCTAAACTAACCCTCTGGGCTAGGAAGGAGACTCTAGCTTCTCCTTGAGGGGTTTTTCTCTTTGCAAAGATAAATAACTCAATATAGGTAATTTTGTATTCAAATTCGATGGATCAGGAACTACTTAACCAACCACATCAGAGGATACATTTTTCCTCTTGACTGAAATTGAAGTGAATTTTCCAGAAACTTTCCTAGGAGTGGGTTTGCCCTTGAATTAGTTGGCAGTTTTTATCTCTTGTTAAAAATAAAATAAAATAACTCTTGTCGACCTCTGTAAACCACAACTTCAATGCTAGCAGGGTGAGCATAACTAAAAGAGGTTTGGAAGTTTCTTTTTAAAGAAAACCCTTACAGCTTTCTGCCTGGTGTAAAACTGAGGGGGGGGGGCGAAAGGGGAAACTGAGCCCAAGAAGGGGATTAAATATCAAAGGCCGTGTCCCTCCCGAGGGTGGTGTGCATTTGTTGGGCTCCATCTGGCCTCCTGCCCCACCCCCAGGAAACTTCCCCAGCCTGTCTGGAGGTGGGTGGACGGGAGGGTCCTCTTTCATAGGTCACTCGATCTGTCCCCACCCTCTGGTGGCCTAGGTTAGCCTTGGCAACCATCCACGTCTGTGAATGATACACTTCATCTGTCCAAAGACGTCAGCAGGGGACAGATGCCTCTGTGGGTTTTCCAGTCAAACCTGGGGGAGGCATGTTTTAATTCTGTAGCACCCTCCGCCCCGGCAAAGGGAAGCCTTCAAGGAACCATGGGCCCACAAAGGGGCTGTCTGCCCGGGCCACCGTCCCACGAGGCAGAGACCCATGTCAGTGTGCAAAACAGGCTCAGGCATAGGCACTGTCCTCTCTTCCAGGACGTCCTGAGGCGGGGACGGGGGGGAGGCAGCACAGGGAGTTAGGGCAGGCTCTGCACATGCCAATGAGGCCCCTGCAGGCTCCCGTGGGGGAAGATTTGCCTGAGAAGCAGCCAGAAGTGTGTCCCTATTGTTAGAGGAAGAACAGCCAGGCATGGTGTCACACGCCTGTAATCCCAGCGCCGCAGGAGGCTGAGGCAGGAGGATCACAAGTTTGAGGCCAGCCTCAGCAACTTAGGGAGACTACAAGCAACTTAGTGAGACTCTGTTTCAAAATAAAAAATAAAAATGGCTGGGGATGTGGCTTTATGGTTAAGTGCCTCTGGGTTCAATCTCCAGTGCCAAATACATACATAAATAAATAGGAAGAACAAATATCTTGTAGCTTTCTTGTACACTTTGATGTGGGTGGTGTGGGTGGGATGGGATGATATGGGGGACTGGGCCTGGTTCTTCCACATCCATGGTCCATGTGCTGATCTCAGTTACCCTACAAAGACCTCGTTACCCCCATTTCTTGCAGTGGAGGAAAGAGGCAAAGGCCCCTCAGCAGTCAGAAAGATGTATCTTGGAGGAGGGGCCACGTCTCCAGGCCAGGTGGGAATCTGAGAGTGCCCCCAGAAGCAGGCTGGCCCAAGACCTGTCTGGGACCCAGCAAGCGGCCCCGACTAGACCACAGGTTTGGGAAGACGAGTCCCTGAGTGATGAGGGGCTGTGCCAGGGTAAGGCCTGGAATCCCAGGCCAAGAGTGCCCCCCGAGTCTGAGGCCACAGGAGGAAGCTGCCACCCAGGATCCTTGTTCAGCTGGGCTTCGTTGCAGCTCCTGGGGTGGGGCAGAGCCTGGATGCATGCTTATGTTACTGATGAAGAGACCGAGGCTGGGGTGGGGTCGGGGACTTTCAGGAAACACAGGGAGAGTTAGTGGCTAAGCCAGGATGAAGACCCAGGCCCCTCCCGACAGGTGGTCTCTCCAGCCTTGGTTTTCACGTCCTACAGGCAAGTCTGGGACTTGAGTAACCTGGGACCTGAGCGTGGCCCAGGCACCTGGCTTTGCCCCATGGCAGTAGTTTGTGGGATTATCATGTGTGGTGATAGGATAGGGGCTGAGACAGGTGCCTAGGAACAAAGAGCTCCTCCACTCACACCAAATGGGGGCTTTTCACCAGTTCCCACCCTTGGTTCTCAGCATGGGCTGCTGGGCCTGGGGGCTACTCCTCCCACCCATTTTCTTCCAGACCAGGTGGCAAGCAAGGAGGCTCTGTCTCCAGTCGTGGCACTGAGCACCCCCATGTGGTGATGTCTGGAATTGCAGGCTTAGAAGGCTTAGGGATACAAATGACTGTTTTCCAAAATCCCAGGGCCTGTGGAAGCCTCACCAGGACCCCTGCTCTCTTCTCCTTCCAGCCGAATGTCAGACCACATCCTTGGGTGTGGGCATGGGCTTGCCTCTCTGACCCAGCCCATGGCCTGACTGTGGAAAGGGTAAGATGGAGGTGCATGTGGAGGCCAGCTCCCGGGTATTTGTAGGAGGGCTACTACAAATTGTCAGCGAGTGACAATTTAAGTGCCAAACTCCTCAATGGCATGGGTCCATCCCAAGTTTGGGCCTGGCTTTCCCACTCCTGCCCCTGGGTGGTGCTCCTAGTATTTCATTTTGGCAGGTAGAGATCAATCCCAGGGCTCACATGTGCCGGGCAATCACTCCACTGCCAAGCTGCACCCCCAGCCTGTGCTATGTTTAAGTAACAGATTCAAGTAAAGACCCAGGACAGACGGAGGGGCTTTCTACTCTGGAAAGTTATGCTACAAACCTGTCATACAAGAGGCCACCATAGAATGGGAGCAGCCCTGCAGAAGAAGGTGGTGGCCAGGAGTCGGGGGTAGATGCCATCTTTCTGTGTTTGCTATTTATGTTTTGACCAGCTCTTTAGATTTGCCACTTGCTGGGATTTCTTTCTCATTCTGAATGATTATCTTTGAACTCAGCTCGTATTTATCATTTGTGGCTCTTTTTCTTAAACAGGCCCTTTAGATTCTCATAACCCTCGGGCCCCCAAAGCCCAGACACGCTCCGACATGGGCCGCTTCCCTCCTCCATTTCCTCAGGACCTTGGAGGCCATCCAGGCTGAGGGCTCCTGCATTTCCCATAGGGGATCTGCTCCCTAAGGGAGTGTTTCCCATCCTGAAGGAAAGGGAGCTGTTGCAGGTATTCAATTCCCTGACCACAGGGATCGTGGGGACCTTGGGCCCCACAGAGGCCTCTGGTGAGAACTGGGGAGGGAGGCCAGGGGCGGGGCTCTGGGTAGCCTGGGAGGGCCAGATGGCAGGAGCAGGTGAGCCAGACTTGAGGGTACCCCTCCTCCCCAGGATCTGTAGGCCTCATCCTTGGCCAGCCCAGGATAAGATGCCAGAGGCTTTGTGTGGCATGGCTAACCCCAGTGAGGGCTGGCCATCTCCCTGACGTCTGGGGCACGGGGTCATCCTGTGTGATGTCTCCATGTACACACATGCATGTGTGCCTGTGTGCAAGAAGGGCGCACACCCTGGGGCAAGTGGGGGCATGGCTGCTGGCAGGCCTCTCCTCTCAGCCCTCAGATTGAGGCCTGTTCCATAGCTGATAGCTTGTCGGTATGGCCAGCATGGGGCTGATATCCGTGGATAAGTTTTAAGGTCCTTTTTTTTTTTAAAAAAAAATATTTTTTAGTGTCAATGGATCTTTATTTTATTTATTTGTATGCGGTGCTGAGGATCGAACCCAGTCCTCACGCATGCTAGGCAAGCGCTCTGCCACTGAGCCACAATCCCAGCCCAAGGTCCTTTTTAATTTAAGATTTCTAAGAATCTAGCCGGGTGCAGTGGCACACAACTCTAATCCCAGTGGCTCAGGAGACTGAGGCAGGAGGATTGTGAGTTCAAAGCCAGCCTCAGCAACTTAGCGAGGCCCTAAGCAACCCAGGGAGACCCTGCCTCTAAATAAAATATTAAAAAGGGCTGGGGATGTGGCTCAGTGGTTAAGTGGCCCTGGGTTCAATCCCTGGTACAGAGAAAAGAAAAGAAAAGATTTCTAAGAATCCCAAGATGCAACCTTATGCAAGAGTTAGAGGAAAAGCCATCCATGTGCTGATCCAATATCCGTCTATCCATCAATCTGTCCCTTCAGCTGCTCATTCAGACCAGTGTCTACCTGCTCACCTGTCCACTTGCACATCCACTCATCTGTCCACTCGCCCATCCACTCATCTGTCCACTCAAACATCCATCTGTCCACCTGTCCATCCACCTGTCTACCTGTCCACCCATCCTGCCACACCCAGCCAAGCATTCACCTATCTACCTGCTCACCCAACCAGCTGCCCATTGACCTATCTCCCCAGGCACCTGGGCAGCTATGTCCTTGTCCACCTGCCCCTCCGTCTGTCCCCCCATCCAGTTGGTGCTCACTGAGTCACATATAATTCCGGGTCAAGGTCTGCCTGCTGGGGTGCTGGGGCCACAGGTGAGTCAGATGCCATCTTTGCCCTGAGGAGTCCTCAGCCGCATTCCAAGGAAGGATCAGGGGAAAAACCCGCACAACGGGTCGGGTCCGTGGTCTGCTGGGGCTGGTGCAGCGGGAGCCCGAGGAATCCTCGGTGCAGCCTGCGGAAGAGACCCTGCAGGAGGGTCCCCAGCGGAACAAGGACTTTGTGGACAGAGAGGAGAAGGACATTCCAGGCCAAGGTGATGGCTGTGCCTCAGCCCCAGGGACAGGCCAGGGTGAGAGAGCCAGCTCCCGAGATCACCATGTCCCTCACCTTCCGGCTTCATGCCCTTGTGGAGCGCCCGCTCACAAGCAGACCAGGTTGTCTGTGCTGGACAGAGTGCAGTAGAGGGGACAGTGTGTGGTGAGGCCACCGCAGACATGGAGCTTCTGCTTTGGGCTCAGGAATCCCTCTCTCTGAGGAGAGCTGTCTGCCGTAACACAAGGACACAGCAGGGCCCCGTGGGGAGGGACCGAGCCTCCTGCCAGCAGCCATAACCAATCCACCAGCCATGGAGAAAGCCACCTTGGAAGCAGATCCTCTGGCCCAGTGAGACCTGGAGAGGACGGGCCTCTTGAGACCCTCAGCCAGCAGCGCCCAGTTCAGCCCTCCCACAGCCTGGAGCCACAGACGCCGCGAGGCCAGCAAATGCCTGCCGGGACCTGCGCACTACATCGGGGTGATTTGTTACACAGCAGAGCATAACCAGCTCATGGGCGGGGGGAGGAGCGTGCTGAGACCCAGCCCCCGTGGGAGCAAGGGGCAAGGGGGTGGCTGGGAGGGCCCTGCAGGCTGGGGGTGGCCTGAGCCTCAGCCGCACAAGCATCTGTCCACTGCCACTGCCCATCCGTCCACTCAAGCACCCATCTGTGGATTTTGTTCAATGGAGGCGGCTCTGTTCAGATAAGCGTCCCTGGCAGCCTCCCCACAGCAGGGGAGTCACCTGCCGCGTGGCTGCCAGCCCCTGGTCCTGCCCTGCGCCTGTGACTTCATGTCTTGATGGCCCAGCTCTGTGTCTCTGCCATGGTCTCTGTTGGTGGACTCTGTGGTTGAGGTGACGGCGGGCGAGGGACAGCAAGTCTGCCTGTTGTGCTCACCCGGCCCCAGCATCCAGCCCAGAGCCCGGCACACCGCACCAGCGGTGAGGAAGACTTGGGCAGGACAGGGTGCTGGGGGTTTCAGCAGGGGTGGTCGGGGCAGACTGTGCTTGTGAGGACTCTTGAGCAGGGTCCTGAGCAACCTCTGGGAGTCAGGGGAGGAGGGTGCCAGGCAACAGCAGCTGCAGCATGAGCAAAGGCCCTGAGGCACGAGCATCTCGGCTCATCAGAGAGCTGCAGCCGGGCGGGAGAGGCCGGCACATTGCGGGAGAGGCTGGGAGGGAGCTGGTGTGGAGAGGGGCGCTTGGTTCAGGCGGGGAAGCCATCCTCACAGTTCCGGCACACTGGACTCACCTACAGGGGTCCATGGCAGCCACAGGATGGGTGTTCTGGGACGGGCATCAGCTTGGGGCCAGAACAATGGCCCCAAGCTGGGTATGGCCAGTGGGAGGTCACTCTGAAATCCTGTCCCTTGTCCACCATAGGCTGAACCACACTCTATCCAGAGTCAAGGCCCCTCTGGCCTGGAGCCTGAGGCCTCCTCAGTGGCTCTCACTGCCCTTCCCAGCCCAAGGCCACCTTGGCCCCCTACCTTCCTGGCTTGTGGATGGCCGCTGGTTTGCTGTTTCCCCCAAATGGAGACGTTGAGAGAGCATGAGAGATTGATCTGGTGTCTCTTTCTCTTCTTCTGAGGACACCTGTCCTATCAGATTAGGGGAGATTAGGTCCCCACTGCCCCTGTGACCTCCTTTTACCTCAACTTCCTTCCCCAAGGCCTTTTCTCCAAATAAGATCCCAATGGGAATCAGGGACTCAGAGTACCAGCATTTGACGAGCGTGTTTTCTCTTGCCGGCAGTGACCTGCCCTTGATTCCTGCTGTCTGTCTCTCCATTGCCGAGTCGGAGGGTGAGGGGATTGTTCCTTTTTTCCACAAAAAACACTCACATACAGTCTCCGTGTGCCCAGAAGTGTCCCTTCTCCTTGGGTAAAGTCCTTGGGGTTTGGGGTCCTATGCCAAGCACATACATTTGTGAGGATCTGTTCAATGTTTTCCAAAGTGGCTGCACTATTTTGATCCCACCCGCGCATGCCTGAGGCTGGCTGCCACGCTGTCACGGGTTGGAAGGAAATGAATGGCAATGGTCCCTTCTAAAGCCATCCACCGTGGCGTCTGCTTGTGACCTGATTAGCTTCCACCAGGGCGGGCAATGCAGAACACATTTTCATGTGCTTATCCACCCGCCCTTTATCTTCTTAGGTGAAATGTTTGTTCAAATATTTGACTTATTTTTAATTGTGTAGTTTGTTTTCTTATTACTGAGTCTTGAGAGTTCTTCAAATATTTTGGATACAAGTTCTTTATCAGATGTGCGGTTTGCAAATATTTTCTCCCAGTGTGGGGGCCGGTCTGTTCATTTTTAACAGAGCATCTTTCAGTGAAGCTTTTAGTACGACGGGGTCCCATTTATTAATTTCTCCTTTTACAGATCAAGGTCACAAAGACGCAGCTCTTCCTTTTCTATCAGAATTCTTATATTTATAGCTACAGATTTTGCATCGACGGCTATGATGGACTTGTAGCTCCTTATACATGTGTATATAGTTTTCCTCAACTATGGAATGTTCTCTCTTCAAATACTCTCACGGTTGTCCGTCTTTCCAGTCAGGGCTCCGTCAGGGTAGGTGTTGTGCCACTCAATGTCACCCTGGAGGTCACTGAGTGGCTTAGCCCGTTGTGTAGCTATGACAGAATCCCTGAGATGGGATGATTTATAATGAACAGAAATGCATTGGCTCCCTGTTCTGGAGGGTGGACAGTCCAAGATCAAGATGTTGACACCCAGCGAGGCCTTCTGGCTGTCTGGTCACATGGAGGAAGGTGGGCGGGCAAGAGCGCAGGAGCCGAGCCGCTCCGGATCTTTTCTAGGACAAAATTAACCCCTTCTCCACCCCATTAAGCCACTCCTCCCAGTGTGCTTGCACCAGAGATTGAGTCACCAACACATGAATTCTGGGGGACATGCTTCAACTGTCCACTGACTCTCCATTCGTTTATTTAAATCCGCCTCAGTTTGGTGGTTCAGCATTGCTCTTCGAGATCCCTGGTATTTTATTCTGCAGTACTGAAACCACTGTATGTGAACGTTTCATCTCAGGTGCTGTATTTTTTCATTTCTGGGAGCTCCCTTTATTTTTAAAAATATATATCCTCTTTTTCCCCATAATGTCCATTTTCCTTCCAAGTTGGGAGTAGATTTTTAATAGCTCTTTTAAAGCCATCGTCTGCTAGTTCCGTCATCTCTATCCTCTCTGGGTCCATTTCTTTTGATTGACTCTTATGATTATGGCTCCAATGTCACTGCCTATTGGCCTGTCTAGTAATTTCTGTTCCAATGCTGGGCATTGCTCACATTACGTTGCTCTGAGTCTAGACGGTGTCTTCCTCTATAGTGTCATCGAAATTCATGTTGGCAGTAAAGTTACACGTGGATCCTTTTCATCCATCTGAAGCTAATGTAGGGCAGTTCTCCAGTCGCCTGTAACATAGGGTTAATTATTCTCTATGACGAACGCATGGTCCTTCTGGGTCTTCACTGACTGCTTCAGGTACTCAGTGAGGTCTGTTGCTTTGGCCAGCAGGAACTCGCACGTGTCCCAGCCCCAGGTGAGCTCTGGTTGTTGCTCGGCTCTCAGATCTCCAGCAGCTGTCCCTGCCCGCATCATGCAGCTTCTCCACATGTGTGTGCAGGCTAGTCTTCAACACAGACTCTCAGAGATCTTGTGAATGTGCCTGGAGTTCTTTCTCTGCATAGTTCTCTGCCTGCCTCCCTGTGGCTCAGTCTCCCAAGTTCCTGTGCTTCTCCAATCTGGAGAGCCTGCTGAACACCCCTTCAGGAACGCCAGAGGGATTGTAGGGCTTATAAGCCCTATACAGTCCTGAGCTTCCTGTTGCCCAAAACCTGCACAGAGTCTTTAAACACTTTGCTCATGTGTATGGGTTTTTTAATTTTAAATCCAGGAGGGCTAGCCCCACACCAGCTCTTTTTCCAGGGAGGCTGGGGAATTGCACCACATGCCAGCTTCTTGACCTGAGGAACGGGAATAGCGACCCTCATTGACTCACTGAGTCCCTGGATGAGGTGGGAAGCTTTTCCACAGAGGCTCCCGGGTGACTCACTGGTTGGTCCTCTGTGATCTCACACAGGGTATGGGTGGAAGCACACTCCTGTTATAGTTTGGATTTGAAATGTCCCCCCAAAGACCATGTGTTGAAAGCTTGATCCCCAACCTGTGGTATTATTGGCAGATGGTGCAATTTTAAGAGGGGCCCTGGGTAGAGGAGGTGGGGTCCCTGGGGTGGTGCCCTTGAGGGAGCCTTGGAACGCTGGCCCCTGCCTCTCTGTTTTTGTTTCCGTGTGGCCACAAGGAGCCTCCTCCACCACACGTTCCTGCCATAATCACCGTGCTGCCCCAGGCCTGACACAGCAGGGCCAAATGACTGTGGACTGAAGCCTCTGAAACCATGAGCCAAAGAAACCTTTCTTCCTTTTAAATGGATTACCTCAGACGTTTTGTTACAGTAACGGAGAGGTGACTGACATATTCTTCATCAAACACATCAGTTCTCACCTGATTCTCCTCCCTTCTCCTCGGACATGGCCTGTTTGTCTTTTATTTTCTTATTTCCTGCTCTCAGCCCCCAGCTGCACTTCCTTCCTCGCATTTGCCCCTGTGCTGCTCCCTGTACTGCATCTGCCCTGTGGGCAGCCAGCCAGACCTGGCTGTGCATCTGCTCTGCTTCTTGCTGGCCATGAGGCTGCGTGCTCCCTACTGCACCGTTCAGCCTCAGTGTGCTTCTCTGTGCGATGGGCACAGGAGCCTCTGCCAACTGACTCCTCCTGAGATCCTGGTGAGGCAGGATCTCCACAGGGCAGCAGGTAGTGGTTCCCAGCATGCTCTTTGTGCAGCAGCAGGGCCTGTGGGGGTCCTTTGCCAGTGGTTTGTGCCTTCTCAGGGAAGCAGGGAGCCTGGGTCTGATCTGCCTGCGGGGAGCCTGTGAATCAAAGGAACCGGGGCAGCTGAAGCAACCTCACCCGGATTCCTGACAGTGGCCCCCTGAGGCCCGATTGCATAACCACATTCCTCCCGAGAAGCAGGTCTGCCCCTCGGAGAAGGTGCGAGAGCTTCCCAGGCCCACAGGCCCGTTGGGTCAAGGGGTTCTCCATTATTCCCCTTCTGGGAACTCATGTTGGCTCAGTGCTCAGCACCAGCAGGTGCCTGCCTGCTCGGGTCCTCTTGACATGGCTGGTGCGAGGTTCTGGGGGTCTCTGTGACCCCGGAGTCAAGGCTGCAAATTCCTATCCGTTCTCCTGCCCTCTACTGTGGGGATGTGCACAGCTGCTTGCTGGTAGCTGAACGTGTCGCTGCTGAAGATGTGCAGGTCCGCAGCAGCTCTGGGCAGGGCAGGGCTGTGGCAGGCCAATTCCTATAGTGACCAGCTTCTCCGTCACCTATAAACATCCCTTGGAAATGCCACCTTTCACTGTGAGGTCACTGAAGGTCCTGAGGCGGCCAGCCGCAGGCAGGATGAGAGCGGGACAGAGGCCCTGACTCCCAGACGATGTGGGGGCTGCAGGGAGGTCACCAGCAGGCAGCGGGGGTCCTGACCATGGTGGAGTATGCCCTGGGGGCCTCTGCGGGGACCTGCAGCCCTGCTCCCTCCTCCCTGGGGTCTCTCCCGCTCTCCTTCAGGATGGGGGTAAAGAAGGGCAGGATCTGGATCTCAACCCTCCCTGGGAAGCTGGGGCTCTCAGCCAGGCTCCTGTCCTCACCCTTGTTCTCAGCAAAATGGACGCGAGCTGCCTGCTTCTCCATGTGGGACATTGTTCAAGGAACCTGAGGCTCGCGTGGGAGGCCAGGGCCAGCCTGGCCTGGAGAGGTCTTGAGAAAGAGCCTCGGTTGTCACTGGTTATACTAACTGAGCCAACAGGGCCCGGCCTGAGTGCTGAGGTACCATGGTGAATGCGAGGTGCCGTCTGGGCCATGCATGAGAGGGACAGGTGTGTGCTCAGGGCACCCCTTCCAGAGTCACGCGGAGCCCTGGGTCAGTGGGGTGAGCCGGCAGAGAGGCGGCCACGGTCCTGGACAGACACCAGAGCTGGTTTGCTCTTGGGCTTCTATGACTGGCAGTGTGATTGCACCTCTGAGCCTCGGTTTCCCCACATGGGCCTGGAAGCCATGCTGTGGGCGGCTTCTCATGGGGTCCTCGAGAGGATCGAATGGACAGATGTTGCACAGAACCCTGCAAACGGTGCCGGAGAGTTTGGTGAGTTCAGAGCTGGGTCTGCCCTGGGCCTGACCTCACCTCACTGAAAGCGTGGAGACTGGGCAGCTTGCTGGGATTGTGTCTGAAAGCACGGAGTTTCAGAGAGGGAACCATCGAGGAGCCGATCCAGCAGGACCTGCATGAGGAGGACGGCCTCCGGGAGTGGTCAGGAAGGCGAGGGCAGGGCGAAGCTCAGGCTGTCCTGGCCTAGCCGTACACCTGACCTGCAGAGGGGCCTGCAGAGGGCCGGCCTCCCCGTCGCCCACTCCTCTCGGGGCTGCAGGCAGGGGGCAGAGACAGCCAAGGAGCCAGAGACGCAGGCGGGAGGCACAGGCCCGACCTGTCTGCCTGGGGACTTGGAAGCAGCTCACAGGTGTGACCACTGCCCCTGAGCACAGGTGGGGACGATGAGTCCTGACAGCCCGAGGGTGGGCCCCTGGCACCTCGTGGGCACCCGAGTTACAAAACGTCCTGTGAGCTGTGCCCGCAGCCCAGGCCCCTTCTGTGCTTCCCATGCCAGAGGCCTGAAAACACCTGGGCACAGCCGCGGCCTGTTCACTAAGTGCTTTGGCGAAGGTCACCATCAGCTGAGGACAGAGTGTGTATTGTCAAGGATGCCAACCCGGCCTTTGTGTCCCGCTGGCCGCCCCTGACCACAGGAATTCCTCGTGTGCACCCTCATTCACACCGGGAGGCACCCATTCCTGCGGGGGCGCCTCCCTCCCTTCCTTCCTCCCTGAGCTGCTTTTGGGCCGGAGGCTGAAACCTGGGCCAAGCAGATCTCAGACAGACCTCGCCCACCGTTTTCCAAAACCTAATTGCCGGGGCTGTGCCTGCGATGGGCACGGACCCAGTGCCTGGGCCTGCCAAGAATCTCCCCGTGTGAATACCTGCACCGGGCTCTCCTGTGGGAACCAGTCACACAGAGCCTGGCACTTGTCCCCAGCCTGTCTTGTGACATTAGGCAGATCAAAGCTCCATTGTAAAAAGTCATGTTCGCCCTGTTCCTCTGCTGGGAGCCCGTGTCCTGGGACGGCCCTTCCCCGTGTTGGACTCGGGGAAGAAGCTGACCACTGGGATGCGGGCTCCGCTCCTTGGCCTGACACAGCTTCTGGAAGGACACCTCCCATCCCCCGAAAGCGAAATTGCCCGTCGTGGGTCTGAGGCTGGGCACACCCTGAGAAAGAATGAGGCCGCGCGGGGCAGCCCAGCAACGCTCCAGCGTCTTTGAGGAACAAGTTCTTACTTGGCTCTACTAAGTAGCAGCTAAGAGGGAGGGGACATGTCACCCACGCTAAAGTCATGAGGCTGCCTGACGGGGACAGTGAGGAGCTGAACGAGGCTGGGGTGGGGGGCTGCAACCAAGGCAGGTATGTCAGAAGGCCTACCTGACCATCTGGAGTGGCAGGTGGCAGGAAGGCGTCCGAGTCCACAGGGGACAGCTCCCCGCTCCCCGCTCTCCTTCGCGTCTGATGGGAGGCACAATCGCTCACCACCAGAGTGCCATCCTCCGTCCACAGATCCACTGGTGTGGGCTGTAGTGCCGAGGTGGTGTGGTGATGTCTGTCCTGGTGCTGCCTGACGGGAACAGTGCTCTTGGTGCCCACCTCATGGCGGTGCTGTGTGTGTCTTGGGCTTGCTGCTGTCTCTGGTGGGCGAGTCAGATAAGCGAGGGTTTGCCGCCTTGACAAGTAAACCTCCCAGTCCCATCAGCCTAATAAGCCATGGGATCTCTCTTCCTCTCAAAGTGAAGGCACAGTGGGTCCGGCGATGGAGGGGTCCAGGCTCTCTATGGGTCACGGTGCTGCCAGAGGGTCAAGTGGGGATCTTCATGGCCCTTATGCCCTTTACTATGTCCCCCCTCATTCAAATGCTGAGGTCCTGACTCCCAGCCCTTCAGAATGAGCTTGGAGGGAGCCACGTTGAGAGGGCCCTGTGAAGAGGTGGTTAAGTTACAGAGAGGTCTTTGGCCTGGGCCCGTCTGACCCAGACGCATGCAGAGGACCATGTGAGGACACAGAGAAGATCCCATCTGCAAGCCAGGGAGAGAGGCCTCCGGAGCCCAGCCCTGCGGCACCTGGATCAGATGGGCAATGGCTTCCTGCTGCGGCAGCTACCAGCTCAGTGTAGACGATTCAATGTCTGGGCATGTCTACAGGGAGGACTCCAGACACAGGCCAGGAGGGTGCCTACTAGAGACCTGGGGACAGAGCAGGCAGGGCCGTGGACACAGATGCCTGTCCTGCTGATGCTATTGAGGGCCACAGCAGTATGTGTGCCCGGGCTTGGTGACAGGACCTCCCTGGTCTCAGGGCCAGGCCACAGTGACGTCAGAGTCCCATGGAGAACTCCCAGCATGGGGGCTGGCCTCCCTCTGGGTCCCTGGCTCCTCAGACCAGGCCTATGCTATCCCCATGAAGACTCTGAGGGGCAGCTCTGTTCCTGGAAGGCCTCATAGGCTGGGGAGTGTGGGAGAGGAGTCAGGGCCGTCAGGTGGAATCTAAGGCCACCCTTCCCTGGCTTCCTGCCCATCAGTGTAGAGACAGTGGGCCAGAGCCTGCTGGGGACCTGTGACTCACATCACCAAGCACGCTGACCCTGTTCTGTCCAGCATAGGCTGTTACCATTTGGAGCAGGGCTGAGAGGAGTCTTTACCCCCAAGGGCAGCTTGGGAGAAAGGAGAGGTGGCAGGGAGGGTGGGGCCTGGGGTCAAGGTCATAGCAGGGCCCACGCAGTGACCCCTAGACAGCCTCCTTCAAGCCCTGACACCATGAGCCCTGGGGTTGGCCTCTAAGCCTTGGTCCACACTCCTCCCTCTGCCTGGAGGGCCTGCCCCTGTCCTGGGCTGGCTCTCATCCTCCTCCAGGCAGGGAGGACAAGAGGCCCATGTCTGCCAGGCATCTGCATGTTGTCCTGCAAGCTTCCTGGACCACTCAGTCCCTGCCCCAGGCCACAGCTGGGCTCACCTTGGGGTCAGCCATGCTCTGTTGGAGGAGAGTAGAGCCTTATTTCTGGAATTAGGGCTGATTTTCTGAGATTTCCCGAGAGGATATTTGTTGGCAAGGGAAATCCCCAAAGATGAGAACTCTCCTAGTAAATTGGGGAATCTGATACTTAGAGGAAAACCCTTTTCCCACAGGGGGCTTGTATATCCAGACCCTACACCTGTGCCTTCTTGGCACTCAATGTTACTTGCTGGGGATTAAAAAATGTGAAAAGCCAGCAGAACTGGCCTCTTGTGATTTGCACATGGACAAAATCCCCTTCACATCCTGGGTCTTCAAGATAGCCCCACCTTCCCAACCAAGCAAAAAGTGTGATAGTTTTCAGAGTAGGGTCCCCAGACCAGCAGTGTTCATGTCATCTGGACACTAGGTGGAAAGGCAAAGTCTCAGCCTTTACCAACTTGCTGAGTCAGAGACTTCAGGAGTCAATGGAGAGGTAGCACCTATTCATGGACTGGAGGTAGCCCATGTTCATGGACTAGAGGTAGCTTATGTTCATGGACTGGAGGTAGCCCATGTTCATGGACTAGAGGTAGCTTATGTTCATGGACTGGAAGTAGCCCATGTTCATGGACCAGAGGTAGCTCATGTTCGTGGACTGGGAGAGCCTACACTGTTAAGATGTCACTTCTTCCCAACAGAATCTGTGGATTCAACACCCTTCCAGTCAATCCCAGCAAGCTGTTTTGTAAGACAATGATTCTAACATTTGTACGGAAAGGCATAGGTAATAGACCACCGAGAACAATTTTTAAGAAGAAATGCTAAGGGTGGGCTCAGCAATCTGCACTTTAATAAGCCCTCCAGGTAGGCCTGCTATACAATATTTTGGGAACCACTGAGAGAGCAAAGAAGTCAGAGGCAGGGGGTTGGTCAGGGAGGGAGCCAAGTTCAGAGGGCCCTTTGCTCATGGAGTCTCTCCTTCTGAGTCCAGTATCTCTTCCATCTTTTTCCCCCTTATTTTATTTTTAAATGACACACAACATTTGTACATATTTAGAGGGTACATCTGGATGATTTGATGCATGTATATAATGTGTAATGCTCAAACCAGGGTGATGGGCATTTCCATTTCCTTACACAGTTCCTGTTTGTGTTAGGAGACTTAAAGTTCCTTTTAGTTGTGACCTGAGGTTGCTCTGCTGTGCTGTGGAGCGCTACAGCTTATTCCTTCCATGGAGCTCTGTTTTGGTTCCCGTTAGCAACCTCCCTCTACTCCCCTTCCTCCTCTTTCCCAGCCTCTTTTAACCACTCCTCTATGCTCTGCTCCCATGGAACCAACTTACTTTAGCTTTTTCGTAAGAGTGAGAACATGTGGCCCTTGTCTTTTCACGCCTGGCTTATTTCACGTCACACAGCATCCTTCAGTTCCATCCGTGTTGCTGCAAATGATAGTATTTTGTTCTTTTCATGGGTAAATACTATTCCGTGGTGTACACACACCACATTTTCTCTGTGTGTTCACCTGTTGCTACTCAGCTCTGACCTTGGCACTGGTTTTCTGCTGGTGGCAATGTCTGGGCTTCTTAATGCCTTACTCTCTTTCCATCTGCTTCACAGGGCTGAAGCTCCTCAGGGCTCCTGACATACCTAGCAGAGCCGACACCCTCACGTTCCCATCACATGTGCCAGTGATGGCTTTGGGCACAGGAGGGCGTGGGAGGAGGTGGAGACCAGTCCTCTCTAGCATCCGGGTTGAGTGTGGGAAGAGCCTGGCTACAGTCACACATTACTAAGGCATGTTCTGTGATAGATACAATTGTACCTTGGTGTTCTGCAGGGAGTTGGATCCTGGAGCCTCCCTCTGCACAAACAAATACCAGAGTCTGAGGATGCTCAAGCTCTTACATAAAATGCTGGGGTATCTGTATAGGACTTATGCACACCCTCCTGTACCCTTCAATCATCTCTAGATGACTTGGGATTCCTAGGGCAATGTCGGTGGCATGTGAGTGGCTGTTATACTGCATCATTATAGAAGAACAACAAGAGGAAAAGTCACTACCTGCTCAGAACAGATGCAATAATTTCTCCTGAGTAGTCTCAGTCGGAGGTTGGTTAAATCTTTGGACATGCAACCAGAAGGACAACTGTATTTTAAGTACCAGAGGAATCCTGGCCCTTTTCCCAAACCCACAGCTTGTTAAGACTTCAAACGGACCCGCTCAGCTGCATGTCCATCCCCCCAACTGCTGTCCTGGCTCATGCTGGCATCTGAGTCTTGGCCACTGTCTTCCCCTGGGCCCCTCCTAACATTCCAGCTGTCCCATCATCCCGTCTTCCTCCCAGAGTGGTCACACGATCTTGCAAGACGTTTTAATATGTCTCTTGTAGTTGATTGTAGAGTGTTTTTTTTTTTCCTTAATGGCTTTTGGGTTTCCTGTCTTGCTTTGGAAGACTTCCTGGCCTGTGTAGTCATAGGAGAATGTTTCTTTATTAACCTCCATACATTTATAGTTTAAGAAACACTTTGCATTTGGAAGCACTCTTGTATGTGGTGTGAGGTAGGGATTTAACCTCAACTTCTTCCAAAGGGATGACCCTTTTAAATAGAGAATGTGTCCTTGTCCTCTTTTGGACTCCTCTACCTGTGCTTGGAGAAGTCTCTGGATCCTCTCTCATTGCACTCAGCTGTCTGTTCCAGGAGCATAGGGTCTTCTTACTGCGGCTGCAGAGTGTGTGTTAACATCTGGGTGGAGAAGCTCCCTCCCTGTCTCCACAGCCATCTGGACAGTTTTACAGGTCGATTTTTTCATGTGAGCATAAGAGTCACAGGGTCCAATTTTTTTAAAAAAAAGATTATGTCTGGTTTTAAAAGACATGACACAAACCCAAACTCAGAATCTTGTTGGGATCCAAGGGATAGAATAAATCTATTGATCCTTGTAGATTTGAAAAACCATGATAATAAAGTCCTCTAGAAAAACATTTCTCTTCCTTTGTTTACTCAGGACTTGATTTATGTTCTATAATGGCATTTCATTATTTTCGTTATAGAGATCGTGGCACACTGAGGACCGTGGGGCCCTTTAGGATTTAAAGGGCCAGATGACAACAGCTTTGATTGGGGCATTTGCAGGGCTTTGGGAGCTGTTGAGGATGAAGGCTGCGTCTGCTCCCTCCCTCTGGAAGGAGGCTGTTCTCTGGTCCCTGGTCGACCTGAGGGCTGCTCCCAAACACATGAGCCACACCCAGGTCTCACACCCAGGTCTCACACCCAGCAGGGTGAGAATGGCCCAAGCTGCAGAGGAGGGGCTCTGGGGCTCCTGCTCCTGCAGCTGGAGGGCAGGGCTGGGCCCACACTGGCCATGCTCCACTTTTCACACCAGGCACCCTCTGGGCAGATGCGGGATGGTGGCAAAGCTGCTCACTTCCTGGGGCCTCTGGCATAGCTCTCCTAGCTGGGGACAGAATCCCCAGGGCAGAGAAGGGCCCCATTGCCCCCTTTTTCTGTCCTGCAGACCTTCAGTGCTGGCCTCCAGCCCCAGGCCTCCTCCCCCTTGCATGGTCTGGGGCAGGCGCTGGCTCTCCCCAGTGCCCTCTCGTGTAGCAAGGGCCTCATGGTGGGCTTTGGTCAATGACTGGCTGCATAAACAACAGAGGTCCCTTAAGTTTGCATCACCCAGAGGACGGGTCGCCTGGGGACGCATTTCTCAGACTGTGGCTGTGGAGAGGTGTGACTACCAGCAGACAGCTGCGCTCCCAGGACACAAGAGTCTAGTCCATCCGAACCAGAACTTCATCCTTTTCTCCAGTTTATACCCTGTCCTACCGCAGGGCTCCTGCCTGCCCACCTGCGCGGGGCCCAGGGAGGGTGTGGTGCTTGGGTTCTCACGCCCTCTCTCTCGCCCTCCCTCTTGCCCGCCATTCCTCCCCGGCTTGTGCCTTTGATGCCAGGCCGCGGGCCATCCCTCGGTGGGACCCTCCTGGCATGTCTCTGGCCCTGGTGAGGTGCCCTCCAGTGGAGCCCTTGCAGACCTACCAAGACTGCCCTCCTTCCTGGGAGCCCACCCACCCTCGTGGGCAGGGTCCCTTGTAGATGACCTGTGTGGTGTCTCCCTCCTTGGCTGTCCACCATGGCTCATGTTTTCCTGCAGACCTGAACACAGGTGCCCAAGGCCAGCCCTGGCCCCCTGGGTCGTCAGAGGCACCCCCGGGGCAGTCCCTCATGAGCCATCTGCAGGCGAGAGTCAGTAGTGGGCTCTGGGTCCTCCCAATGCAGGGGACACCTGTGGACCCTTGAGAGGTGCTCCTGGAGCCCCCCACCTGGCTGAGGTGGGGGGTGAGGACACCTCTCTGCCCACGTCACCAACCACAAACTAACAAGTGTTGGTGAGGGACCCCGTGTGCTGTTGGTGGGAATGCCAAATAACACGGCCCGTCGGAAAACACCTGGCAGGTCTTCCAAAGCATAAACTCAGACACACAAACACATGACCCACGCCCAGGCGTGTGAGCGGGAGAACTGAGAGCTGGGACTCCAACACACACTGGTATGTGCACATTCACAACCCCTTGTTGGCCAAGTCCACAGGTGGACACGGCCAGGTGCCCCTCAACTGATGAGCGACCAATGAGATGTGGTCTCTCCACACAGTGGAATAGCATTCAGCCAGGAGAGGAATGAACTCTGAGCTGTAATAGTGATGGGTATTGAAACATTGTGCCAAATGAAATAAGCTGCTCACAAACCACTACATGTTGTATGTTTCCATTTACATGAAATGTCAAATCTACAGAGTCAGAAAGATCATGGTTGCCAGGGCTGGAGGGGCCCTGGGTAGACGTGAGGTGACCATCAGTGGATACCAGGGTGTTTTTTTGGCGTGAATAAAGTTGTTCTGAGGTCACTGGGGTGGTGGGCACTCAGCTCTGAGCACACCAAGAACACTTGGTGGATCATATGTTATGCAAATTGTCTCCCAATAAATATGTGTTCAAAGAGAGCAGGCTGTCCACTGCCCGCCTTTCTGAAACAAAGGCACCCTCTCCCCCGCCCCAGCACGCCATCTGCTTCCGCCTTGCTCGGGGCTCACCTGCCTGGCTGTGGTCCCTTGGCTCCTTGCTTCCCACAGGCCCAGTTCCCAGAGTCTGGGCAGAATCTCGGTGCTCACTGCTCTTGCCCACCCAGCTCCTTGGACAAGCAGGGCCTCGGTGGGCAGAGGCTCAGCACCATGTCCACTCCAAAGTCCATTTGCATGGATGAGCGCCTGCTTTCTTGCATCCACCCATTTATCTGCCCTTCCATCCTTCTATCTGACCACCTGCCCCTCCAAGCTTCTATCTTTCCATCTGTTGAAATACCCATCCATCTCTCCATGAACCCACTTGTCCATCAGCCATTCATCCATCCATCCATCAATCTCTCCATTTATAGGTCCATTTCTCTACCAGTATGTTCATTCTTCCAACTCTCCATCCATCCATCCATCCATCCATTCATCCATCCATCCATCCCTCTCCATCTGTCTCTTTCTCTACCAATCTATCCACTCTTCCATCTCTCCATCCATCCATCCATCCATCCATCCATCCCTCTCCATCTGTCTCTTTCTCTACCGATCTATCCATTCTTCCATCTCTCCATCCATCCATCCATCCATCCATCCATCCATCCATCTCTCCATCCATCTCTCCATCCATCCATCCATCCATCCATCCATCCATCCGTTTGCCCACCCCCGCCTCCCCCCACATCTGTTCCATAGACATTCATTGAACACATTTGTCGTCAGTCTCAGAGTTTGATGAAAAGACAGTTGAGGAAAGAGACAATGCCTGAGGCTATGGCTGAGGAGCATTTTGTACATTTTCTGTTCTGAATCCTTAAGCCATTGGTTCAACACCCCCTTCCTGCTCTTGGCTGCATCTCAAGGCATCCAATGTGCCAGACTGTTGCCCTCTTGTTTTAGTCAGCTTTTGTGTGGCCATGCAAAGTGGCCAACTTAGAGGAGAAGTGCACTTGGGGCTCCGTTTTAGAGTCTCAGTCCGTAGACGGCTGACTCCATTGCTCTGGGCCTGAGGGGAGGCAGCACCACGGCCTTTCTCCAGCAGAGGAGGGCCGCTCAGCTCATGCCAGCAAAGAAGCAGCGAGGGCGGAAGGGGCCACAGGGAAGATGCCCCCTTCCAGAGCACGTCCCCAGTGACACACCTCCTCCACACACTCCCCACCAGTGACCACCCAGTCAGTCCTTTCAAGCTTAGGTGGACGGGTAGGTTACTGCTCTCAAAATCCAGGCATTTCACCTCTGAGTGTTCCTGCACTAACAGGAGTTTGTGTGGGCATCTCATGTCCTAGTCATAGCAGGTGGCACAACCCTTGTCCCACAGTGGGGACAACAGTCCACACAATCACACACACCAAAACAAGGCAGAGAAGTACAGACATCTAAGAGAGGAGTGACCTGTCAGGAGTGGTCAGGGGAGGGCACGAAGCAGGATAGCTAAGCCAAGGGCGGCCAGTCCCTGGAGGGCTGGGGAGAGGGGCGAGGGCCAGATCACCACTGGGGCAGCTCCTCAGGCTATGTGACTGGCGGTGACTTCATTCTGCAGCCAGGCTATGTGCCCAGCCCTAGGCCGGCCTCACATTCAAATGAGCCTGCCCACTGCCCAGGTCTTGGGGCAGGGCCCTCGCTGGGCTCTGCACCCTGCTGTCGCTCTCTTGAAGGTCTACATGATTGGCCCAGGGGCCCTGCAGGTCCTGCCACGTGGCTGTCCCCTGGAGCCTGAGGCTGGGAGCAGTTCCAAGGAGACGCCAGGTCCCAGACGATGCCCAGAGCTGCCCTCCACCAATGAGTCAACAGGGCAGAGCTTCCTGCTCTGCTGCCTACCGCCATGTGACCAGGGCAGCAGAGAGCAGCCTTTGACCTCCATTTGCTCATCTGCACAGTGGGCACATCTTCTGTCTCCAGAGGAGAGAGGGCTTCCTGCCCATCTCCCTGGGTGGGGTTTGCAGCAGGGCTCGGCAGCGTCCTCTCGTCTCTGCACCAGACTGAAGCACTGTGTCCACATGGGGCCACAGACGCCAGGCCCCTGCACCCGGGGCCAAGAAAGCACGCGGCAAAGTTGGTCAAACCAATGAAGGAAAAGAAGGGGAAGGGAGGTTGCCCCAGGACGGACCCCAGAGTCAGGGTTGCCAGTGAGGGGCTCTGGTAAGGCAAGGCCGAGGCTCGAGAGGAGAGGCCAGTGTGGAGGAAGGGAGCTCCGGGAGGAGCAGGACCTGGCTAGTGCTCAGGAGGCCGAGGATCAGGAAGACACCCGGCGGAAAGAGGCGTGGAGGCCTTTCCAGATCAGATGGGAAACCAGATTAGCCGCTGAATCAATAGAAGAGGATCCCAGCTGGATCAGAGGTGCTGCTGGGAAATGTAAAAGGCCATTCAGGTGAGGGGGAGGCGGAGGAGGCCCAGCAGCCAGCCGTGTGAGCCCAGGGAGGCTGGGAGCGGGGCTGGAGGGCCACCCGGGTGCTACGAGGTTCCTGGGCCTTTAGGGGTCACTCACAGGCTGCCAGGACCCCCGGGCCGGGTCCTGCCTGGGGCTCCCCTCTGTGGTTCCGGGCCCACTAGGTTCCAGGGCCTGCCTGTCCTCGGGCTCTCTCTGCCCGGCCTCAGCCGCGTCCGGGGCTGGGACACAGGAACCAAGCATTTCAGAGAACAAATGAAGAGCAGCCGTGTTTCTCAAAGAAGGTTCCAGGGAACATCCCTCCCTTAAGACATTCTAAGAGGAGTTTTGAGGTCACAGGTGCTTGTTCTGTCCCCTGAGGAGGCACGTAAAGGCCCTGACAAAGACCGCTCTGTCCCGTGGTCCCCAAACTTGGATCCCCGTTGCAGCTGGTGATACTAGAATTGGCTTTGGGAAATGATGACTCAGCTTGTCCGTCTGTCCCCATGCTGAGGCATCTGGGGGCAGGGATGGTCATTTCCCAGGCCCCTGGACTCCTGAGTGGACTGTGATAGTGTGTGGGTTCAAAGCTACAGACGGCTCTGCCTCCAACGTGGACTCCATCTTCCCTTCTCCCACATGCCTGGGGGCCTCCCAGGGCAGGGACACAGAATCCTCTAGGCTGCATGGGCAGATGGGCTTCTGTTCCCTCTGGTCACGGGGCGGGGGGGGGACAGTGGGCCTCCCAGAGTGGCGGGCTCCTCTCCACTGGCCTTGCCCTCAGGTCCTGCAGTCTCTGTTAGACAGCACAGGGGTCCCTGGGACGGCTGTGGGCAGGGTGCCCCTTGTCCTGCCAGAAAGAGAGCGAAGGAGGGGAGGACCCCTAGGCCCTGGCAATGGTCGTGTGCAGCGGAGGCTGGAAGGAGGCCAGGACAGAGAGCGCCTCCCATCCTTCAGCTTCAGAGCCGGGAATGGCCCTGGGACTGAGCAGCAAGGAGTGGCCACACCAGCCAGGAAACACAGTGACCTGGAGAGGGCCAGGCATTAAGGCCAGTGCAGGGAGGTTCAGGGAGGCCAGTGAGGGAGAGAGGCGGGTGCAAGGATCTGGAGCAGGGCTGGGGTTGGGCAGCTTGGGAGGGGCTTAGAAATGCCTTGGAGCCCTGCAGGTGTCTCCTGGGACTGGAACTGGGTTCCTCTGTGTGGCAGACTGAAGGTGGGGAGGAGTGGCACTGCCCGATGTCCAGAAGTGAGTGGTGGGTGAGGCGTCCTGGAGGCGTCGGGCAGGAGCGGGCCGCCCTGGCTGCCCTCGAGGGGCAGGGTTTCAGTCTTGTTCATTCATTCTTCCGTTTACTCAGCACCTGAGAGGCCTTGGTCCCAGTCCCACTGGCTGATGGTCCCAGCCAGTGGGCCCTGGGACCTGAGGAGGGCAGAGGGGACCACAGCTAGGTCCAGGTCCGCCTGGGTGCACTGCAGCCCTGGCCCACCTGCAGCAGAGCCCCAGAGACAGGCAGCGTCGCCTCCCTGGATAGGCAGCAGGCCGTGTCAGAGTGGGGGATGTCCCCAATCCAGGCTTCTCCTTGGCCTCTTCTGGGACTTAGAGCCATGTGTACTGAAGAAAGAGTGGCCTCCTGACCTTGGTCAGGGGTCTGCTCAGGTCCCCGCTATAATGTCCACCTGCCACAAGGTTGGCTCCATGAGATGGCCTGATGGTCACCAGGCAGCACCACAGAGTCGAGCCTCAGCTTGGGGCAGGTCCTGGAAGTTTGTCTCTGTGTTACCAGGGAAACCAGGCCCTGACTACTCGCCTGCCCAGCCTCCCTCCACCTCCCCATCCAGCCTCTGCCTCCGTATACGTGGCCACCCGTGCCGGCTTCCACCTGTCCACGGGTCAGGACCCATCCACCCACTCACTCACACGCCCACAGTGACTCATGGGCCTGTCCATTCAAAGGCCATCCCTCCACCCGTCCATCTAGCTGCCCTCCCTGCGTCAATGACCCCTGCATTCACCTACCTGGCTCTATTTCCCTGTCCGCTCCCTCCCACCCTCCCATCCAGCCTCTGACCGCTTCATCACTGTCTGGCCAGCTTTGGTCCATGCACCAGTCTGCCTGCTCACAGGCCACCCTCTCTCTTTCTGCCCTCCAGTCTCCTCCTGAATCAGAACATCTGGATTGCCATGTGGACTAGAGGTAAAGCCCGTGTGGCTGTGGGGAACCCGGTGGGCTCTCACTGTGGTGCCCCAGGGGGACAACAGTTACAGGTAGGGCTGTGCCCCGGCTCGTTCCTGTGGCCTGCAGCCCCGATCCTGGCTGGACAGATGGCCACTGGTCTGTCCTGTGCAGTGGACTGGCACCAACAGCAGGAGGCCTCCGGGGCCTTCACTGCCTGCCCTCAGATGGGGTCCTGGCTCAGCCTCCCGCTGCCTGCAAGGACCCCCGCCTGCACCCGCTGCTGCAGCCCAGGCCTGGGCTGGCTCCCAGAGCTTCCCTGGGCCCCTCTGTGGGCACGCCACCCACACCCGCTGCCGGGCACAGGATGTGTGCACTTGGAGCGTAACAGAAATCAGAGCCGGAGGCCTCTGAGCTCATCCCTCCCCACCCCGGCCGCCTGTCCCTTCCCCACAGTGGGTAAATACAGACTCTATTTACGTGGCAACCCGGGTGGCCGGTGGTGGCAGGTAGGCGGCTTATGTAATGGCAGCATGGTGCCTGGTAGCTCCTGGGTGCTTCAGGAGACCGGGGCTAGCTTCCAGATGTCACTTGCACTCTGCTGCTTGCCCAGGTGGTGACACCAGAGGGGTGACACCCGAGGGAGCCCCAGAAGGCCAAGGATGGAGGCCTGCTGTCCCTGCCCTGCCCATGTGCCCAGCTCCCGGGACCCCTTTTGGAAGGTCACATGTTATCAGTGGCAGTAACGACGGGGAACACAGCTTATACGGAGTCTCACCCTCCAGGGTCTGCTCTTTACAGAGGGGGAGACTGGGCCCCAGAGGAGAGGGGCCTGTCCCGGGTGGCAGGGAAGGGCTGCTCTGGCTCAGGGGCCAGGCTCCAGGGCTGAGGCCACTGCTCTGGGCCTGGCCAAGATCTTCCCAACTCCCTTGGGAGTGCCCAGGCTGGGGGCCTCCATGCTGGGGGCGGGGCAGCCAGGCTGCGGAGACCTCACCGTCCAGCCCTCTGCTGAGGGCTCCTGGCGCCCAGCCCAGGCCACCTTGAGGCTCTGCCTCCCGGGCCCCGAGCCCCAAAGGCCAGGCTCCCAGGGGTCGTGCCACAGCAGGGTGAGGGCCCTGACCTTGAGTCATCTCAGAGAGTGAAGGAGAGGGCAACTGGGATGCTCCTCCATGTCCCCATATGCACAAGGGCCTCCAGCGTCCTCCAGCCACGTGACGTCACAGAGGGCACCTCCACGCCCCCCACAAGGACAGATTCCCACGCTCAGCAGCCTCGACTCCTTTGTCCTCGACTCCTCTCGTGGTGTGGGTCCTACACCCAGGGAGGGGGCCTGTGGGCAGGGGCAGATGACAGGTGGACGACCAAATGCCTCAGTGCACACGCAAGAGAGGAGGAGAGGGAGCAGGAAGGAGGGAGGGAGTGGAGGAGGAGGGAGCAGGGCTTCTGTGCAGCCGGCTGCACCCACAGACTGCAGCCAGGGGGGCCCTGTCCCTGCCCCCACCACACAGTGGCCGCAGGAGTCTCATTTTCCATTTGAGACTCTAGCACCCACCAGAGAGCCACTGTGAAGATCAAAGGAAATATCACAGAAGGTCCTGGCGGAGCAGGAAGGGCCTCAGTGACACCTGGAAGTCCTCCCTCCCCAGCAACCTGGCTCCAGGCCTCACGGGTGCTCCTGGCCCTGCCTGGCCGCCCCGCCTCCCCTGTGCTGTTAAACCCCCTGGCTCAGCGCCCAGCCCAGGTATGTCCTGCTTATGTAATCAGCCCAGCAGCGGCTCCTGCTCACTGTGTACCCTGTGGCTGGGGGAGAGTCCCGCTCAGAAGAGCTTGCTATTGTTCCCCAGGCTTCCCTTGGGAAAGTGGCCTGGGCAGGAGGGAGGGGAGCGGCCCTCCCACAGCCCAGGACTTCCTCCACACACGGCTTACCACTGTTTTATCTCTTGAGAAACAAAAGCCTCAAAGAGCTTTTTGAATGACCTGGTTTTTTGATATACCTGGAAAATGGTTAGGAGGAAGGTGAGCTGTGGCTCCTCTACCTCCTCGGCTGTGACCTCTCACCTCACTTCTTACAGTATTTTGTTGCCTTTCTATTCATGCATGCTTATGCCCTCCCCAGCTCAACCCATCCACCAATCTACCATCCTTCCACCTGCCCGCCCACCACTATCCATCCGCCATCTGCTATCCATCATCCAACCATCCATCTACCCGTCCACCCACCCACCCTCCATCCATCCACCATCCACCATCTATCATGCACCCACCCACCCGTCCACACGTTCGTTTGCTTATCCACCTATCACCTGACATTCACTGAGTTAGCTGTGAAAGACACACGGGACTTGATCTCCATCGGCTGGACAAGTCCTGGGAGGGACATATTCCCAGATCTGAGTCTCACATCTGCCATTTCCTTTTCTGCCCCTGGCCAAACCCTTAGTCTTCATCTGTGAAACAGCACGATGAGGGCACCTGGCTTGTCGTGGGGCATCGTGGAAAGATGCACATTGGAATCACATGAGGCTTCCGCGGGGGCTGGCAGGTGCTGGCTTTGGGTGGGGGATGCCGAGATGGAGTCAGAGGTGACCCTTGCGTTCAGGGTGTCCAGTGGCCGGGCAGAGTCTATCCTAGACTGGAGGCACAGAGTGTAGTGGGTGGGGTGAGGGAGGGACAGCTGAGAGAAGGCTCCCAGTGGCCGTGGTGTGATCTGGCTAAGGGTATCCAGCAGGGTGGAATGTGGCTGGCTTGGGGTTTTGGACGTTCTCTGGTTGCTGAACAAAAACCATGAGCCTGGACGATGGAGATTCCCCTTAAACTTCACAGACACTTTTTCTCCTAAACACTGATTAGGCCTCAGGTCCTCTGGATGCCACCAGTTCCCTGGTCACTGAGGAGTATAGCTCCCGTGCCCGTTCTTCTCCTCCTCCGTCTGTGGCAGAGACTGTCCATCAGTTGCCACTCTCTTCCCCTGAGCCAGACACAAAGCGGTTCAACACTCGCAGTCACTAGCCACCATTCGGATATGGCTACTTCGTTCTAAATCAGTTAACATGAAAGAACATTCTTAATGCAGGTGTGATGGTGGCAGCCACTCTTCAAATGCTCTCTGGCTGCACGTGGCTGGGGGGTCCTGGAGGGGACACGCAGCAAGCACAAAGCTTTCCTGTCACGGCACAAGCTCTGTTGGACCGTGCCAGCTCGGCAGGCTGCAAGGCCAGTCCCTGGGGAAGGGGCGGATGGGGACACTGTTGGCTGTGCCGCCAAACCCGGGGACTTGCACGTGGTCAGCTCCCTGCAGACCGCCTCTGCTTTTGTTCCGACCTGAGTTCCATGTCTGAGAGCAAAGTCCCCATGGGCTGACCCTGCTCTGCGTCCTTCCTTTCGTCTCTAAAGAAAGAGAAAGGGAACAGTGGAGGCTCGTCGCCTCAGGGGCCCAGCGGTGCCTCCCTGGCTCTCCTGGGCCCTGCAGCCTCCCGGGCTGGACGCTCAGTTCTCGAGTCTGCCGGAGGCTGACATTTCATACTCTGGGAACCTTGACCTGCTGCTCTTCCGGTTGTGAGTTGAACCCGCTGTTTTCACGCCCCAGAAGGAAAGAACAATAGTCATTAATAATCGGCATCTTTTGGAAAATCGGAAACGGAGTCTCCGGGATCTGAAGCTGCCCTTAACCCCAGCTGTGCCGTCTCAGCTGCCAGAAGGTCACGCCCTGGGGCTGCCATGGGCTGGAAGAGGGGCAGAACTGGACCCTCAGCCGCAGGACCAGCGCCCGGAAGACGCCAAGGCCGAGTGATCACTCAGTGGAGAAAGTGGCCCCAGTTGCTAGAACCCTGCGGCCCACCCCGAGACTCCTGGCAGGGCAGGGTGGAGTCAGGCGGGCGAGGGTGCCTGGCCCTGGTGGGTGGGGGTCTCACCTGGGCACAGGAGCCTGGTTCGGCCAAGTGTCTGAGCTGAGTGTCGGCTGCGTCCCACGCTGGGAGCTGGGGCAGACAGGAAGGAGGTGAGGTGGATGGTGAGGTGAGGGGGCAGGGAAGGGGCCTTGGCTGGGCTGGCTCAGGAGTGGGCGAGGCTGTGGGTTCTCCCAGCACAGGTGCCTGTGCTTCCTCCCTGGTGAGGGGACCATGCTGGCCTGGCTTTCAGGGAAGGGGCAGGGCTTGGGCCAAGTCACCTCTGAAGGGAAGCTGAGGTCAGGGACTACTCCTCCCTTCCAGCCAGGCAACCTGGCAGGAGCTGCTGGAGCTGCTGGAGCTGACCGAGGGCAGCAGCCCTCCCCCGCAGCCCCAGGCAAACACAGCAGAGGGAAGTTCCCACGCTCAGGCTGGAGGCTGGCGGTGAGGAGGGCGGAGCCTCAGCCACCCCAGGTGAGCCTGGGTCCCGTCCCTGTCCACCTGCTGAGCATGGCCTCTGCACTTGGCAAACACTGTCCTGCTGAGGCCTCGCAAAGGTCCCACTAAGTTCATGTTAGGATCCTCATTCCACAGAATAGAAATCTGAAATCCAGAGAGGTTAAGCCACTTGCCTCGGGTCACACAGCTAGTAGGAGGAGAAGCTGGGATTTGGACTTGGAGTCCGTGCTCTCTAGTCCAGTGTGTTCCCATGGGGAGCTTGCGGTACTCAGGCAAAGCCCCCGGATGCTGGCGAGCAGGCACCATCAGGTTGAAGGCTGCTGGAGTCTCCGCCCATATTACAGCCAAAGTGTACCACTGGTGGTGGCCTGTGGGTCCCTGGAGCAGTCTCTGGAGAGGATGCTAGAAGGCACAGGGCAGCCGGCACACATGGTCTTGGGGCCACGCTGCTAGAGGAGCTCGCTTTTTTCAGTTCCTGGATTTTCGGGGCCATTTTTCTTGATCTCTGGTTTGGGATGAGGTGGGATGGGAGCTTCCCGTATCATTTGAAGCCAGGGTGACCAGGAGCAAGCTCCCTGTCACCCACAAGCATCCCTCTCAAAGAAGGAGATGACCCTAAGCCATTGCCCCTTGGGACCCTGCGCTCCAGCGGGCACTCAGAAATGTGCAGGGGTCGGGGGCTCTGAGGCGCAGGGTGGTCCCCTCGCTCAAGCCACACGACAGAGCACTGGCTATGTGCCGTCTTGGATTCTCCGGGTGTGGCGACAACACCCAGGGCTGGGGTTCAGGAAGTGGCCCCGCCATGGCCATCAGCTGACACTGCTGCCCTCAGAGAAAGAGCTTATGGGTTCCAGGGGCTTTGAGGGCAGTGGGTCTTTCAGTCCTGGAGGATCCCGGGAAATGGCCGCATGGCTGCCTCATGGGAATCCCGTCATGGCCTGTTGCCCTGGGGTGACAGGGGCCAGGCTGGCATGGCCACCTCCAGGCCTCCTTGTGCCAGCTCCTTCCCCTGTCTTGACTGGCTGGCAGCGAGGTCAGGGGAAGCCAGGTGGTGAGCTCGGGTTGCAGTGTGGGCCAGGAGTCAGCCCCAGAGCCCAGGAGGCTCAGAGCAGAGACAGGGGAAGAGACCCGGCCAAGGGGGGCCTCGCAGTGGTCCTAGCTGTGTGGTTCCAGGGAGCCCTCCTGCCAGCGTCCCTCACTGTGAAACCAGTGTGGCTTCTGCGGCCCTTCTACCTCACAGATTCTGGACTTCAAAGTAGTAGGCACTTAAGAAAGATGTCCTCTGGGGCAGAGCTCTGGGCGTCCTCCTGCATCAACCTCCCCCTCCTTGCTCCCGGCTGGGGAAGCTGGAGTCACACCTACAGTCAGGGCCTTGTTTTTGTGCCCTGAGCATGGGACAGCACTGCCCACCATGCCCGTCAGCACTGGCCCATCCATTGATCTGCTTCTAGCCAAAGTTTACCATTGATCCATCCTTCCATCCACCCATCCACCCATCCACTCATCTACCCATCCACCCATCCATCCATCCACCCACCCACCCATTCATCCATCCACCCACCCATCCACCCATCCACCCACCCATCCACCCACCCATCCACCCATCCACCCATCCATCCATCTATCCATCCATCCATCCATCCATCCACCTGCCCACCCATCCATTCATCCATCCATTCATCCATCCATCCATCCCTGCATCCGTCCACCCATCTGTCCATCCATTTGTCCATCCATCCATCCACCCATCCATTTATCCACTCATCTGTCCACCCATTTGTCCACCCATCTGTCCATCTATCCGTCCATTTATCCACTCATCCTTCTACACATTTGTCCGTCCACCCATCCATCCCTCCATCCATTCATCTATCCATCTATCCCTCCATTTGTCCACCCATTCATCCACCCATCTGTCCATCCATTTACCCATTTATCCACTCATCCTTCCACCCATTTATCCATCTGCCCATCTATCCCTCCATCCATTCATCTATCCACCCCCCCATCTGTCCATCCACCCAACCCTCCACCTGTCCACCCGTCCACCCGCCACCTGTCTTTCCTCTATTCCCTCTCCTCCCCTGCCCACAGCATCAATTCCTTCATCCCACCTTGGTGCCTCTGTTCCCTGAGCCTGGTCAATTCTCCAATTGTCCCCCCGTCCAGGGCACCTCCCACCCCTTGGCTGCCCACCTGCCCACCCACTGATGTACCTGCACATCCATGCTGGCTCAGACTCCTGGATCCAGGCCTGAAGTCACAGAGCGGGTGCAACATAAGGCTGGGATTAATTCTGGTGGAGTGATAAAAACCAAGTGGGTGGGAACAAATCCTTTCCATCACTGCCTTGTACCTGCCCAGCCAGAGGAACCAGCGCTGTCCTTGAGGGAGCGGTACGTGGATGGGAACGTGGGCTGTGCAGCCCCCGGACTTGGGCGGTGGGTCTGTGGTCATCAGCTGCCTGAGCCATAGAACCTCACTGCTCCCTCCTGGCGCCGAGTGCAAACAGTGAGCTGGGCGCCTCTGTGCTGCGTCACTGCGCAATGAGCTGCCCAGGGCAGGTGGCCCGTGCTGTTGACAGAGCTGGCTGCCCTGCAGAGGCTGCGCTGGCCGTGCTTGAGCAGGGAGCGCTCTGCCGTCCGCAACCGAGTTCACAGCTGATGGGGAACCATCTCGGCGGTGGGTTTCACCGGCTTCCTCTGTCGCCACGCCACGTCCCCGAGCAGCACTGACAACAGATGAGAGAACCAGGTTCCGGTGGAGGCTGAGGAAGGCCTTTCCCCTGGCCAAGAGGGCCGCTGGCTGCTCCAGGTCATTTCCCTCTGGAATGCGAAGGTGAGGTGGGAACACTTGTCTAGATGGCTCCTCTTGGTAGGTTCTGCCCTGTGGATGGGAAAGAGTCCTTGCCCTCTGGTTGAGCTGGGGTAGGGACGCTCATGTTCCTCCGGGGCAATGTGTCTGACCACTGCTTGCTGACCACCCAGCATGGCACAGTGTGGCTCTGCTCTGTGTGACTCTGCTCTGAGTGTGACTCTTTCAGCTTTCTGATGCTGGGGCAGGGCTGTGTTAGAGCTGATCCAGAAGCTCTGGTGCATGTTGGGCCCCTTGACACCTGTAGCTTTGACTGACACAATTAATTGTCCCATTTTAGAGGAGGAGACGGAGGGTCAGAGTGGATGAGGGAGACTCGCTCCTTCAGTGGACACAGTTTGGGTCTGTCTGACACCAACATTCAGTTCTCGCTTCCACAGCTCAAACATGCTGCTACCCTCTGGTCACCCTGTCCCCAAGCCCTGCTGTGCATCTGAGCTGATGAGAGTCTGAGAAGCTTCATCCTATGCTGTGCATCTTTTGTGTTTTTAAGTGTGTGAGGTCTGTGTGGCCTTCGTCACCCCATGCAGGCCCACGGCTGCCTCTGGGCACAGGTGCAGTGGCGTAGAGCTCTCACCTGGCCACACATGCCCCCCACTGCCACAGAGCCTCCCAGTTGTTCCTGGATCCCCCTCCCACCTGACCCTGAGCAGGGACTACTGCCTCGCGGCAGGATGGGGCTCCTGGGGCAGACGTGGATGGCCTGGGTCTGGTCCCCACATCTCTAGGACACAGGCCACTTCCCCCGGCTGCCTGGGGCATCGACGAGGTCGTTTCCCTTCATGCAAGGTGTCATTTGAGGCAAGCGCACATCACTTCTGCAGAGCGGCTCCAGCACCCGGCTGTCCCGGGAGAGGGCAGGGAGGAGCACGGAAAGGGGTCCAGTGGCCTTGTGCCCGTGGTGCCCCTGGGGCCTCCAGTAGGTCACCTGGTGTGAGGACAGGACCTGGGGCCATGAGGGCGGGCGGCCTGGGTTAAAGCTCTGGTCCACCACTGGGGACTCAGTTGGCCTTAGGGACCTTGCTGGACCTCCCTGCCTCAGTCTGTCCACACTTGCTGGTGCCCGGTGCCCATGAGACCTGCTTCCTTCGTCTGCCCCTCTGGGCGGCTGTCCACACATCTCTGCGACCCCCCTGGTCCTGCTGCATGCTGGCGGGCGCATGTGGGGACAGCCTGGCCTCACCTTCTCTGGGCTCCTTCCTTGTCCCCAGCGGCTGCAGGGCTTTGGCTCAGGGTCTGACTGGCATGTGGAGTCTCGCTCCAGGGTGGCCTTCCTGGGACCTTCTCTGGGACCCCCTGGAGGGCCCCGGAGGGAGATGGCTTTCCCTTGGCCCATCAGTTCCAGAAAAAAATCCACTCGTGTCCCCTGAGCAGGCCACAGAGGGCCCCCAGAAGAGGCAGGGATCTGGCCAAGTGGGCGGGAGGCCTGGGTGGGAGATGGGCCGGATGGTCATGCCTGGCAAGCTCATCCCTGCTCTGGAGACCTCAGTGTCCCTCCCCGCCTCTGCCCTCACCTGCTGCCTTCCGTTCTCCTCACAGGACTTTGAAAGCCCTCAAGCCACCCCCAGGGCCTCTCTGGACACACCTCCCAGGCTTTTGGCGCACCAGCCCCACTGGCTCCTCCAGTGGCCCCAGGACTCCACCCCTCTGGCCCCCAGGCCTTTGCACTTGCCGTCCTCTGCCCTTCCCCTTCTGGCTGTTCTCTGCCCGCAATGCCTTTCCCCCCACTCCTGGGTTGCTGGCCTCTTCTTGCCCTTCAGGCTGCTTCTTCGGGGCAGCCTCTTTGCAGAACCTCTTCACCATGTCACTGTGGCTGCCTCTGGTCCAGGGTCTGTGACCAGTTGGTCAGGCCTGCCGTGGTCTCGCTGGGCTCACTTTGCTGCCGTTGCTCCATTTCCCGGCAGCTTTCTGGTCTGCTTCTCCCACTGACCAAGGTGCAGAAGGAGCTCTGGGTGTCGCTGAACCCTGGGACCCGCAGGGTGCTCCGTGGATGCTTGCTGAATGGGCGGCTGAAGGAAAATGCTTCTGGGCCCAGGGGAGCGAGTCTTCCCCAGCGAGAGCCCAGACTCTGCCTCAGAAACTTCCAGAACCGCCTGTGTCTGCCGCAGGCTTGGGGTGGTGGCTGCCAGGTGGGGCTGGGGACCGGGCCTCCCTATCCGGTGTTTCCCAGGATACCCCGGAGTGTGGGCTCACCCCAATTGCCAACCCCCACCCAAGGCCTGGCCTCACCTTTCTGGCATGGGCCTCCCTCAACAACTGGACCCCAGCTCCTGGCCTTGGCCACTGTGTTTCACTGAGCTAGGGTCACAGCTCCCAGGACCCTGTCCCTACCTGGTTGAGCACTGCAAGGCAGGTCCAGGCCACCCCCTGGTGCCCCAGCCTCGGGCCCGCTGAGCCTGGCCCTGTCCAGCCTGTCGGGAAACGGCACCGGCTGGGACCCAGCCGCCCCGGGGCACCTTCTTCTCTCCAGAATGTCCAAGACCCAGGTTCCCACAGAGGCTCCTCCTTTGAGGGCAGCAGCTTCTCCTCTGAGCCCTGTCGAGTGCAGACCCAGGTCAGTGAGTGTCCCCCCCGGGCTGGCCAAGCCGGCGTCTGATGAGACCCACTCTGATTAACCAGATATTAAGCAGGGCTATTTCCTAGTGTCCTCCAAGACCACAGGGTTCCCAGACGGAGTGGTGGAGGGGGCACTGGGGTCTGCTGGCCCCGCCTCCTGTCACCTGCTCTGCTTTTGCCTGGAACTCCATCTCCACGCAATCCAGAGGCTCCAGGCCCCAGCCCTCCAGCTGCTGATGGGAATGCCGCCCCTGGCCTCCGCCGTGTCCCAGGGGGAAGGACCATCAGAGGGCCTGAGAGGTGGCCAAGACGCGGTGTTGGGGGCATGACCCTCAGGTGCGCCTACAGCGGGGTCGCTCATGGGGCAACTTGTGCTGGGCTCCCAGGCCCTGACGAGCGCCAGGCGGGACCAAGTCCTTTGCCTTGGGGCTTAGGCTTCACTGCTCCAGATACAGGGTGCCTGCAGCCTTGCTCTGCCTTACTTTCTGCATGTGACAAAGACAGAAAGACACAGAGGGACACTGTCTCAGCCTCCCTGGTCCCGGTTACTGCAATTTCCAACTGTCTCAGACAAAAAAGGCGAGAGGGCAGGTTCCGACCTGGTGGGCCTTGCGCAGATTGCAGGATGGAGCTGGGGGTCTGGCTCAGATCTGAGACACTCCCCAGGATCACTGGCCTGAGCTCTGGGTCAAGGGTTCTGTGATCGATCGGTCACGCCTGCCCTGAGTGCCGAGCCGGAGGGTGAGGGCAAGCGCACTCTGAGTGGCCTGACTCTAAAATCCAAAGCCAGGTGGTATTTGAGGGAAAACCATGAAAGCCACCAAAGCCATTGAACTTTTTTATCTCAAGGGCCTAAAGTAGCTTGTGACATGTCCTGAGATAAAACCCCACACGGGCCCCGCCCATTGCCCAGGGTCACCAGATGACCTCAGATACCTGTGAGATCTTCATCTGGACCCGGGGGCCACACACACCTGCCTCATGGCCCTGTCGGCCCTCTGGGCTCCCTTGGCTCTGTCCGGCTGCGGCTCCCAGTGTGAAGAGCTGGGATTTAGTGGCGCAATCTCCTCAGTGGAAGGGACCCAAGCGGGCGGGCGCCTGTGTGGAACGAGGCCCGGGGCTCCTTCCAAAAGGAGGCGCCGTGCAGCTGCGGGTCCCTGGCATGCCTGCCTGCTCCAGCCTCTGCACTGGACCCAGCTGGCCCTGCCTGGGCTGCTGGGGAAGGTCCTTCTGGCCCAAAGGACAGTCCAGCAACCAGCACCATGCGCAATGGGGCCCTCGAGGTGCCGGAGACGGTGATCTTCACTCCGCTTCCGCCTCATGACAGCATATTCCTCGGGGTGTCTGTTGTGAGCCAGGGTTTGGGACATTGTGGTCCCCGTGGTGCTGGCACAGGGCAGGTGTCCAGCTCACCCTCAGCCCCTGGACGCAGAGGCAAGGCCCTTCTCTGCTTTAAAGCTTCCCTTTTCGGTTGTTAAAGGAATGCCCTGGTAGATGGCCACAAGGCTCCGGAGGACTTGGGTGGGCTCTTTTGCCGTGGATTGGCGGGGTCCCTCCCTGTTCCAGGAGCAGCGAGGCCTCAGGCTGGCCTCCCCTATGACCCCTTGGGGCGAGGTTACCATGTGGGCCTCTCCTCCTGCCCCAGGGAGACTCAGGTCTCAGGAGCCCCAGATGAAGGGCCCCTGACACGGACCTTCACGGCCAGAGGCCACACGGCAACATGCCAGCTGGCTTCTGGGGACACCTCGTGAAACACCCACAGCAAGTTGGAAAAATCCTGATTTGAAAACCCAGAGAGTGCGGCCGCTCAGCCTCACCGCCTGCCGTGCCCCGGACACCCACTCCAGGACGCAGGAGGGAAAGTCTCCACACCAACCCGTAGGGTCAAGGGTAGGGCAGCCTGTCCACTGCAGAGCATTGGTCACTCCCCTTCAAGGTCACAGGTGATCTCCAAGACCCAAATCTAAAATTCAAAGTGCAGTTTCTACCGAGTGCAAAACACTGTTGCTCCACCAGAAAGCCAGCAAATCCTCAGGGGACCAACAGGAGCCAGGGACCACCTACGTAACCATTCACGCTTCACAACCAATCTCCTCATCCTGTGAGCTCGGCACAGTCCCGTAGATGAGCTCCCACCTCTGCGTCCACCTCAGCTCAGCTCAGCGGTGTCCCGCTCAGGGCCTCACGTGGCTGAGGTCAAGGTGTTGGCCGGGCGCCTCCCTCCAGAGGAAGGAGGTGGTGTGGGCCAGTTCAGCCATGGTCCCTCCTCAGCAGTGCCCTGGGGAGACGCTGCACTCGCTGCTCCAGCGGCTGGGGCCTCAGTTTCCTTCTAGAGGAGGGACCACAGACACAGGAGATGGGAGGGCAAGCCGAGGGCAGTGTGGGGAAAAAACTAGTGAGCAGGCTCTGGAGCTGTTGCCTGGGGTGCCTCCAGGTTCCACTGCCAGCTAGTTAGGTGACAAACCAATCTGCACCTCAGTTTCTGCTCTCTAAAATGGGGATAATAAGAGGCTTAGCTCATATAATCATCATGAGCTGTATGCTGGGTAAAAGTTATCTTCACCATCACCATCACCATCATCACCACCATCACCACCACCATCACCACCACCATCACCA